>JASSUY010030866.1:0-72307 GCA_032466535.1 Forpus xanthops | reverse complement strand
GGAAGAAATTCTTTACTGTAAGGGTGGTGAGGCACTGGAATGTGTTGCCCAGGGAAGTTGTGAATGCTCCATCACTGACGGTGTTCGAGGCCGGGTTGGACATAGCCTTGGGTGACATGGTTTAGTGGGAGGTGTCTCTGCCCATGGGAGGTGGGTTGGAACTAGATGATCTTAAGGTCCTTTCCAACCACAACTATTCCATGATTCTATGATAGAGATGGCTGTGGGCACTGCTCTTCTGGCAAGTCCCACTTTTGGGGTCCATCTACAGGGGTGGAAATGGCACTTGACATGCAGGAATTCCGCAGAGGCTTTATGCTACAACAGCATTATCTGTTCCTGCTACATCCTGGAAATTTATAGTCATCCAGACTCACTCAGAACTTCCTTTAACTAACACAGCGCTATTCATAACATTTGCACTGATGTTCTATTTTATATGCCTATTAAAACTGGTTTTACTACAAGAAAACCCACTGTGAATTAACAACTGAACGGGTTTAGTGTCCAACTCTGCCCTGGTGGAAATAACACTGTAATCAAGAGATAACTCAGTGAACAAAGAACATTCCCATTTAGACTTGGTTCACTTCAAATCAATGTAATTAGATTCAACAAATCTATTTATATTTGAAGTAACTTTCATTAGATACAACCAGTACAGCATTTTTCAAAGTCTGAAACAATAATTCACATTCCTTATAAAAAGCCTCCCTGCTGTGCTGTTTAATATACAACACTATTTGTTAAAGAGATTTAGCCAATGTCTGGCTTTTAAACAGAAGAGTTTTGAGATGAGTCCTCAAACCTTCAGTCATGCATGAATTAATTTCAGATAAAGTCAATTGTTACTGCCAAAAATTGGCACTGATGGCATGAGACTGAGAAATCAAAATGCAGGAGTTAGTGCAGTGGAGAACTGGCACATTCAAAGACCATTCATGTTCCTTTTGGACATTTCTAAGTGATTACAATGCACGGTCTCAGCTCCATCCCTGATCTGACATGTCTTATCAACCAAGGGCACTGGGCACAACAGCGGAAATAATACACAGTTTTCACCCTGTACAAGAAGCCTGAATACAAACACAGGGCTGGAATGAGTAGAGACAGGGAAAGATGTTGGGTTTGTATAAGCTGCAAAGAATTTGTCTATCAGCTTTGGAAAGGAGACACGTAAAAGTGGAAGCTTACAGCTAATTTTGAAGACTTAAAAATATGTCAAAAGGGATTAGACATTGATAATATGGTTAATCAGAAACTTCATAGCTACATGAGATCAAATAAACTTTACTTATTCTGAGCAGATAATAAAGCACCCAGCTCCAAGCAGGAAACAGCCACAGTGTCATTTTCCCACCAGCTGCTTGGTTAGTGGCGTGGGTTTTTAAGCATCTCAAATGAAGGTGGAAGGGGACAGGTCCCTTTTGGGAAGAGGCTCAGGGTACTAGGAAAGACCACCTTGAAATATCAATTCAGGCAGGGTTTGACAAGAAGTCCTGCCTTGCTCTGAATTAGCATACATAACTACATTTGAACAGAAATGTATGTTTACATTTTAGAGCAATGCAATGCAGTGAGCAGGAATGATAGTGAAGATACGGGCAGAGTTGTGTCAAATTAGCAATAACTGATTAGGAAGGTAATGAGCCAAAGGAAACAAATGAGGACAAATCCCTTGTGCTAAGCTAGCAAGCAGCTGTCACTGCCATGCTCTCCAGATAGGCCCCCACAGCAGCACTCATGTCCGGATGTTTAAATGTTAAACTGGTGTCCAATACTAACTGGTCCTGGACTCAAAGACAAAGACTTTACTCAAGTCTCCAATACACACTTAGGCTCTAAAGTATTATAATCCTTAATTGAGCTGAGCCTTTAAATCCCAATACACTCATGAGAGATAGACTCTTCTATTTGCATTGTCAAAGGTGCATTGGGACTATGAGACTCTTGGCACACTCTCATGGGAGTCTGCTAGGCATGGTACTGGGATTTTGAGTGGGAAGGGATCACTTCAGGACAACACAGCTTTGTTGCGAGACACAGCCTTACAGATCCTGTGGGGTAGGAACATGAAAATAATTGTTCCTGGTCCAGCAGTAACTGGAAGGATGGATGGCCCAAAATCCCGGCTCTAAAAGGGATCAGTAACAAAAATGAGGGAGAAAGAAGAAGAGCCAAGTAAAGGACAAGGAAGACTTTCCTCCAACCCTGTGCATCCAGACCACTGTGCTTAAAAATTGTTGATGAATCTAATAGTCATTAATTCATCTATTCCCTTTTTAATCCCAGCACAGCCATCTATATCCAACCTCCAAAATGTCCCACTGCAATGCGTTCCACTATTTCATAACTGCCAGTGTGAAAAAATACTCTGTTTTCTCAAATGAAAAGCAATGTCAAAGTGTTTGCCACTGTCTGCCCACATTTCTCCACAGCGTCTCTGCCCAGTCAAACCACAGGCAAACCACATCATCTCATTTTGAGTTTGTAAAACATGCAAACTGCTCATCTGGCACTTTTTCTGTTGTTTATAAAAAAGGATGGAAGAATTAAACTCTCCAATCTATATCTAGATTAGACTGTAACTAAGCTTATTTTAGCTCACCAAGCTGTAATCGATATTTGATCACAGTGTATTACAAACTAACAAATTAAAAATCACACCTAAGTTTAGCACCTTACATGTGTTTAAGCCAAACCCATCTTATAGAGAACTGCGTCTATAAGGAGAGTATTTAGGCTCCTTTAATGCATTGGATTTGAATCCTAGAGGACTTGACATAGATTTTAACCTTTGGAGTTTGATTTAAAAGGGAGTTTTGTCCTTAAGTGCCACAGAAAACATCTGCAAACTGCTTTGTTCCTCCTCCCCAAACCCCTTTACTCTCCACGTGCAGCAGAGGCCGGGCTGCGTATACGTACATCAGTAAGTTCCCTGGAGCAGACATGGACCTCTCCTCCCGCCTCGTCTGAACCTCAAATGGGTTTCCAAAGGAGCGTTTTCTTAGCATGGCCTTCACTAGGATCTTTGAGGAAGCAAAACAGAGCAGTGAGAACAGCAGGACTGAGTGACTCAAAGCGAGAGCATGAACTAAAGCAACCCACAGAACAGCTATTCGACTTCCAGGCAGTGACGCTACCACTCCCTTAGGCCATGAGCTCAGACCCCTGGATGTACACCATTGCTGGCAAGAGGTGAAGCAGATGCTGCTGACCACTGCCTGTCACTCGTAGTGGTCCAAGCCCATGCGAAGGAGGCACCAGAGCTCTCCTGGGCCATTCTCCAAGCAGTCAATACTGCTGCAGAGTGCTGCTGGCTCCTGCTATCCAGGGGAAAGGATGGTTTCCACTTCCCCAGCTGGCTCTTTGGGCAAGTGTCTCTGGTAACATCACACAAGAACTGTGAAAACAAGTCCTTGCCATGCTCATCATCTCTCTCCCCATGAGAAACCCCCCAAAAGTACTTGCATTGTAGTAACTGCCCTTAGCAGATCAGCAGCTGGCCACACATAAACTGCCAAGAAAGCCCTCAACACTGGCTGGCAGGCAAGTTCCAGCTATGTACACTGTGGCAGATGTCCTCCCGCTGCTTCTCTGGCCAGGTCACCTCCAGGCTTGGAGCTTTCATTTTGAGGAGCTAAATTAGGTGTCTTGCAACCTCTAGATTAATTAAACAAAACAACTTGGGATGCTTCTGGGGTGGCTCATGCCAGACACTTTGGGGGTATAACCATACAGATCCTATTAGAGCAGCCAGACAGATATAAACAGCACTGCTCACATAGTCAGTTCTTGCAGAACTTGGAGGCACAAAAAGTTCACAACAGGTTAAAAGACCAAGCTTTTCATGCCAAGAGCACAGGTGTACCCTTCTCACACCTCCTTCAGCACTTTAAAGTTTCAGCAAAGCACCATGTTCTTGACACATGCAGAAAATGCAGTTGTGGTGCATACATACCACAGCTGGCAAACTCGGGATAGTCTTCACTGAGTTCTTCACCTCCTCCTCTGTCACCTCCACCACAGTACAGTGCTCCTCCTCCAGAGGCAGGGGCTCCTCACCACCCTTGGTTAGCCACGGATGCACCTGCATGAGGAAGAACAGAGTGAGCTGCAGGTCTCCCTTCTACAGCAGAATGCTGTGATGCTAATGATGAGAGACAAATGGGGGCACAGGACTGATTACAGGGGTAAGCTGTCAGTATGGCTGTTTTCCTCTTCCAGTGATGTGGTTCAACCAGCTCCCTTGGAATTGCTGCAATATGTTTCTGAGCCAGATGGCATTCCCTAACTCCCAGTACTGTTGCACCCACTACCAACATCTTGGAGGAACTCAGCACCTTCTCAATTAAGTTTGAAACACCTTGAATATGAGTTATCCAGAGCATTTTCATCTTCTTTTCTCACATGCACACATTTCATTTAGGGTTATGCATGCTCACTACCAGGGAAAATCAAGACCATATATGCATCTGCACAAATAAGGATTTAGATAGAATCATAGAATAGTTTGGGTAAAAGGGCCCTTCAAAGCTCATCTAGTCCAATACCCCTGCAATGAGCAGGGACATCTTCAACTAAATCAGGTTGCTCAGATGCTTAAAATGCAGTACTTGGGTCTGAGTACTGAGGCCTCGTGCTACTGCAACAGCCTCCTGCAAACCCATTTTGCCACCTGGGCACCACGTAAACCTCTAGAGCACAAAGAGGAGAGCATCCTCAAAAAGCATGCCCAAGTAATGCTGATAGAAACAGACATGCTGCCTTGAGGCTACTGACCATGCAAGCACCAGAGGAGGAGCACACTTTCAGCCCCTGTAACACAGGTCCAACACTGACAGCATAGACTCTGCAGCTAGCAGTCCCCATGACAGTGTTGATTTTCCCAGGGATTCCCTGAGGATCAGGCAGCTTTTGAATCATTTCAATTTAAATGAGTAAACAAGAAAGCTTTTGTCAATATTCCCCAAGCAAGCAGCAATGACAGAGCTGTTACATGCTCCAAAATGAGCAGTCTCCCTTTCTGAGGCTGTGTGCCAGAGAAGGCTCCCAAAACAAACTCTGGGAACAGCTCTGGCTCATTAGAAGATACCAAAGGAACAACAAAGTCAGCTAAGCCAAAAGACTATAACAGCCATGTCCAAATTACCTTAATTTCAGGGACTGTTATCCTTGTTTCTGGATTTTTATCGAGCATGCGTAGAATCAGTTCCTTGAGCTCTTCACTTATCTGTGCTCTGAGTAAAGAAAACAGCAGTATACAGTTGACCATGGAATTCTAAGTGCTCCATGCATGCACAGTCCTTACTGTGGTTATGCTCTGTAGAAAATCTGCTCCACTCAGAAGATATTTTCCCTGCAAACCTGGCTTGAGAAAGGAAAGTCTCGTTGGCTTGGCTCTTTCTCAGGCATCATGGTCATTGCTACAAGGTTGGGTTGCCCTGTTCTGCCCAGCTGCACACTCTCAAAATGCAGGACAAGGGATCAAGTGAATGGATGAAATGACATTGTTAAGAACAGTTATAGGGGAATTTCAGAGGATGGATTCTAGGACAACAAAATGTAATTGAGGGCAGAACTGGAGTTGAACTGTATGACACAAGAAGGGCACTACTTGATTTGCCAAACCTCTATCATGAGAAACCAAGTGCTGGATGAAACATCACCCTTTGACAACCAGGTTTCAGTTAAGCAGGTTGTGTTAATTAAACTGCTTCCATGAATGCTGATGGCAGCCAGTTCAGCAAGTGGGTATTTCCTACCCGTACAGCTCAGCTTTGGGGTAACAAAAGGAGGGAATAAACAGACTAAGAGAAATATATCTGATTTTTTAACACTATTTCTAAGATATAAGTACTGGAGTGCCTGAGAGCAGAAGCCATTCTATTCACACGGAGCCAGTGGTCCTACAGTCTGTCCCATTAGTCTGTCACTAATGATGCAGGCAATGTTTTCAAAACACACTTGACCTGTATTATCAAAGTGGTACTGAAATAAAATGGCAGCATAGGACAGAATTGTATTAGGCAGTTGAGAGCCTGTATCACAAATGACTTTTGAGATGATGGAATCTGGCAGCATGAAATGTCACTCCTCAGCAGGGTTGGATCTCAGATTGAAAACACTGATGAGGACTAGGTGCTGTGCCCACCTCCCCTGCACCCCACCAAGCAGAGGAGGGAATAAACTATCACAAAGCTAAATGAAGGCCATGTTACAGTTAAATACAGCTGCTGTTTAATAATGTATGAATACTTCCTGTGGACTTTGGTTATGAGGCCTTCAGCAACCAACCACAAGGAAATGCTGCTTGTTCAGTGGGGAGGGCAGAAAGTTAGTTCAGTTTAAAGTCCAAACACTTTAATAGTTGCATCTGGGGGCTGTAAGTCCACAGGCAGTATGGCCAAGACAAGGGGAATGGTAGGATGAGCCCTCAGAGACTTCCCACTTCCTAGGCTGCACTGCAGGTAATAATTTAAGTGAGAATGGGAAGAATGGTGCTGCTCCTGAGATGAGCTCCAGGCAAAGAGAAATAGCTATGAGGAGTGACGGTGCATTTAGAAGGTTAGAATAAACAGGCTCCCATAGGAGAACCACCCTGAGATACATGCAAGATGGTGTTTTTTAAACACTTAACACCAGATCTGTACCAAACCAGCAACAGTGTTATTTAAAATACAATTAGAATATACCATCACCTACCATTTCTCTGTGTTAGACGTCTACACAACATAGGATTAATGTCATAAAGGAAAGCCCTGTAAACAGGACCAAAGTGTCAGGTGGGTTACGGCCAGGTAACAGCTTTCATCACCCTGCCTCTGGTTTCTCTTCTCTCTGTGCTGTACCTGATGGAATTTTTTGTCTGAAACGCCTGCACTGTCTATGGAATACATTTGTGGAATTTTTCACAGTTGTAGTCCTGTTGAAGCTCTCAGGAAAAGGCCCAGTATCACAGAGCTCAGCACCCAACTGGGAGGGCTGCGAGCACCACAGATCATTTTACAGGGTACCTGCATGTCAGGGAACATTGTCCTGAGTATCAGCTCTTAACCAGGAGAAACTACACTCACCACTAATGCTTCTGGCTCTCTTAATACATGTCTGGACAGGAACTTCTCCAGCTTGCTTTTTAGTTACACCAGTTTCATCAGGGTGTGAGCTAGTCCCATTTACTTTGTGTCATGCCAAGGACTCGCTGGCATGAATGCTAACTGCAGAGTGATAAATATTTACCCCAGCATCTCTAAGGGAAGGAAAGGGACAAATGACGCCAGTACAGTCAGCTCCATCTCTGCCCTAAAGGTTGTCAGGAAACAGGCAATGAGTTTCCATGGACTGTCGGCAGACAGGAATGTATCTTTTGTAGCCATGGTGAAATAAATTGAAACCAAAATATTCCCAAGTGTAGCGAGATGCTAATTCTGTGGGAGGCAAGGGTGGATCCACTCCAGTGAATTCCAGCTTTATGTGTGTGTCTGTTGCTGCCTTTATCTAACAAATAGATGTAGTTTAGAGAGAGCTGTCAACACCCAGTAACTCTCTGCTCCCCCACAACCCAACCAGGGGCGCAGCTTTTTTTAGGCTGCAAAAGAAAGTCACTGAGAAATCCAAATAAAATCACAGCCCAATTATCACTGATGGAACTGTCTGAATGAGGAAAAGGTTCTTAGCAGAACCCAGTTAGCCCATTAAATGTTAATAACTTACTGCAGAGACAGATGGGAACAGTCACTTGTAAGCTGACTGCTAACCCAAATACATGATGGCTGGGAGGATGGGAATGTTGCCAGGGCTCAAGCAAGCACAGAGAACACTGCCAAGGAAACATAAACAACTTCTGCTGCTGCAGTGCTGTCAAGACCAAGTCCTGCCCTGCCCATAGAGCAACCAGTGGGAACACAGCAATGTGGCATGAGCAGCCTTCGTGTTCTAACAGCCCAAAGCCTGGTTTACTGTAAAACCGCACCAACAGCACAGGGTTCTTGCCAGAACTGCTTCACATCCATGGCTGGGGCCTGTGTTTGCCATCTAACAAGCAGCCTGACCTTGTGGCCACAGGACGATGGGTCCCTTTTGACTTGAGATGTTCCATGATACTCAATAAGTGCAACTGGACAAAGCAACTAACTGAAATAGAACTGCATTTATTAAACCTCACCTGACCATTCAATCCCTTTGTCCATGAAAAGTTTACTCACAGCTTAAAGATGACAGCTGTGGATTTCCCTTCATCGTGTTTCAGGGGAATTTTCTCTCAACATGTAACTACTCATCATGCATTGATACTTTCATAGGGCTGATATGGAGATTACACTTTCTCATCTCTGTTGTCATCTACCAATAAAATGGATTCTAGTAAGTCTGCAAGGATTTGGTCTGAAACTCGGCACTCTGTGTACCAGTGATTTTCAGTGATGGGGTTCAAAGGAGGAGGAAGGGATATAACACTGGCTGCTCATAAACTCCAGGCTGCTACCTCTTTGTTCATCTGTTTCTAAGGGCCTTGAAATGTGGGCTCCATGAGCCTGAGCAGACAGCTCCATCTGAGCTATGAGCAGTGCCTGTGCTTGAGAGCCAGTGGAGAGGTAATGGACCAGCCTGTGGAGCTGGTCTGACTCATCCCACCCAGAGCAGACTTCTAAACTAGGACAGCCCGAGCACTGATTGCTTTCTGCAGATTCATAAGGAAGCCTGAGACTGGCAAGACAGAGCCCCAGCCCTTCACTGGAGGGGTCTAAAGATTCAGTGAGCATCTCACAAAACATTCACGTGATACATGCACATATCATGAGCTCCCTGACAACATCCCTCACTTCCTCTCCAATATGAGATGTGCCTTTCATTAGAGTTTAATTTCCTCATGCTTGTTTTAAATCAAGACATTTTATCTCTACATTTTTATTAAAGGAGCAATAGTGTCAGAAATCCTTTGCCTGACTACTGGGCAGATTTGGAAAGGAAAGGGAGTCAGCTTTGGCTGCTTCATCTGATAGCAATCAGAAGAAACAAATTAACCACCAGTACAAAGTCATGTGAGGCCTGAAGATGGAGAAAATGCATGAAGGAAAAAGGTATGGTGGCAGGGACTGAGCATATATTGAGTGCAATCACCTCCTGCCAGGCTCCTCTGACAAGACCACAAACACTCATCGCTCGGCACCTCGATGATGAACTTCCCATTGCTCAAACGGCATGTGTGTGGCCTTGGCATATCCCTCTGCAATGCTGAGGGCACTTCTGTAGGTTAGAGGATGTGCTGTGACTGTGCAGCCAGCCAGCCCACCTAACACAGCCCAGCAGACCCCACCATACAGCTCTGCCTGTGGCCAAAAGGGTTTCCTGCTCACCAAAGCAGGGTGGGAGCAGCCTCTTAATATCGAATGAGTAAATTAATTTGCTTGGTGTCTCTTTCTAGCCCTAGTTTGCCAGCACACAGGACAAACTCATGTTCCTGGAGTACGTTGGAGAAGACTGAAGAGTGGGGATGCACCAAGCTGTGGCTGTGTATCTCAGGACAAGCATTCTTCTGTCAGACACTTCCCCCAGCTCCAAGTCCAAAGCACGTGTTTACTTGGACTGAGACCAAGATGTATAACCACACTGTTTTTGAAAATGAACACATGGAATCAGTTGGTGGCTACCACATGAGGAGAAACAGAAAACCCCAATCAAATCATGCATACACCATCTTCAGGGTCAAGTAGCCAGGGCAGAACTTGCTACATCCATGCTGAAATCCCTTCACATCAAAAGGTTTCAAGAGCCATTTCCTTTACTCCCTCTCTGCACAACACAAATACATGAGCTGCAGAGGCAGCTGTAGTGCCTCAACATCATCAGCACAAAAGCCATGAGAAGGATCCAGGAGAAAGCAAAGAACCTCACCCCTCCCCTTGTCTGTCCCCCTGTGGTGACCTACCAGGATTAACGCTGCACAGTGAATAACACTGAGAACTGAATGTTATTTTACAGTAGCTGAGTAAAGTTCACTTACTCTTCTGGGAACTCCACAGGCTTGTTCTTGATCCTATTATGAAGACCCAGAATATATTCATCTATAAAAGGGCACTGTAAAACAAACAGAAGATTTTCCAGTTGTCAGAGAGCCTGGCATTGCTTAGGTGTTGTCACTCACATACACAAGTATAGTCTCTGTTCTCTCTTGATACTACACAAAGATGGAGATAAATCAAATCTCCTCACAACAATAAATTGGGTTGTTCCTTATTAAAGAATAAACACAGAATAACAGCAAAGGGATTTAGGGAATACATAAGTGGATTGAGATAACTCCCTCAATTCAGCCTATCAGATGACCATGAACTACACATTTTCCTTTTCCCTCCTATACTTCTACTGTAAAATGGAGGTACTGGCCCAAATGAGACATCATTATAGACACAGGTCAAAGAATAATTTACATCTGGACTTAGCTCTGCAATATCACACTAGCAATTGAGATAGTTCTGCCTCTGCCATCTTCCCTGCCACTTTGTACCCCTGAGCTGGATGCCTTACACCTGTGTGGTGGGATCTGTAGAGGTCAGTGCTTGGACAGGAGGTTCAGGTCACATACCCACACACACAGACCCCACATACCTGCTGTACTGATTGCCCTGGGAGAGGATGGGAGGATGAGGGTCTTTTTGTGACAGGACAGGGAAAAGCCATGGCAGGACATGAAGTTTGCAGAAGGCAGCTCTGAAGAGCTGGCTCTGCCAAGGAGGACTCTGTCTAGCCTACCTCAGCTTTGGCAGACAGAGCTTTCTGTAATATGGCTTGCTGAAGTGCTGCAGTAGCCTGGGATCAAACCTATGACTCTCCATGCCCTGTCTGGCTTGTTTCTAAGTATAGGCAACATGGATTAATCCTTCAACAAACTATTCTTGGTGCTACCAATGCTGCTGTAGAGTTGTAGCACGAACAATGGCTCTGAATGCACGGATCAACTCTAGAAACCATCCTCTCCACAGATCGCATTAGCTCCTTCTCATCTGCAGGGTGAAGGGGGAAAATAGGAGCTTGCAGAAGACAGATCTTCGTTCCTAACATTTTCCTTTATTTGGAAAGGAATGAGTCAAAAGCCAGGCAGAGAGACACTGTCACACAGAGCTCCAGCAGCTGAAAGCCAGCTTACCTTCCCGTAAACAAAGCAGTAGAGGGTAATTCCCATGGCCCATACATCAAGTGCCTGAAAGAAAGCATGTACAGGCAGTAAATCAGATGCAATTCAGATTATCTGAATGAGCTGGATTTTCCCACTGATTCAGAGAACTTTATTTGTATGCTTGAACATTTTCTGTTGTACTGCACAGACTGTCTGAATTTGGGCCCCTAAAGGCATCTATAGCATCCCTGAGGAATGAGGACTGTGCTGGGCCAGACACTGCCTCTCCTGCCCTTGCTGTGGAGCATAGTGACTAGCAAGCAGCTCCTTCTTCTTACAGATGACACCATTCAAGGCTGAACCTCAAATGTCTTCCAGGTGAAAAAAAAAACCAAACCATTAGACCATATCTCTGTGTCTGCATTACAGCCCTCAGCAGTGCCTCTCACTTTCAGGAGATCAAGACATGACCCTGTTGCACAGTGCCTCTTGCTTGTTTTGGAAAGGAATCAAAAGTTTTCTTCTTTCCCTTTGGGCAAGGAAAAGACTCTTAACATGGCTCCGGTCCGAGCAGGGATGCACAGTTAAGTGTCTGCCTGCTGCCCAGAACAACCAGTGTGAATTCTGCCTGGACTGAACAAAGAATTATAGCTCAATTTTACTTAAGAACAACCCTAATTTTCACCAAAATCCCTGAGTGAGCAACACACAAAGGTTGTAGGTTTGGTCCTGCCCTTTGTGCCATGCCTACGGGTCCCATGAGACATCAAGCTGTGAGCAAAGACCTACCTTTCCACTGAAACTTTTGCCAGTGTCTGAAATGGCCTCTGGTGCCATGAAGGCTGGTGTCCCTGCCGTGCTGGAAAGCTGGGCATCATTCCCTTCAAATTGATTGCTGACTCCAAAATCAGCAATTTTGACATGCCCATCATCTCCCAAGAGCAAGTTGGAAGGCTTGATGTCCCGGTGAATGATCTTCTGGTAGTGCACTGAAACAAAACAAAGGAGCATGGTCTGTCACAGCAGCCAATGCACCCACGGGAAGGAAACCTGCCCAGGAGGATGAAAATAGGTGCCAGCCCAGGCACTCCACTCAAAGCTGCTGCTGCATATGTAATACAATGTAGTAGCAATTCCATTTCCTATAGCTATTACTTTTTGGTGCCTCACTGGGATGTACACCAGAGTACAATGCTCAAATACATCTCTCACCAGTAATCATGCAAAGAGACATGAACCCAGAAACACCCCAACCAGGGGGACCAAGCTTTGCTGTTGGAGAAAGAAACCACTCAAACTCTGTAGATTTGTTTGCTTCATCATTTCAGCGGGTTGAGCAACTTGCTGTATGAAGCAGGGAGTGGTAGGGAAGTGGTTGACTCCTCAGGAACTTGGAGAACAAGCTTAAAAAGCAAACCTCAACTTTCAGAACACAAAACAACCCCAAAAGCTGAACTGCAGAAAACCCAAAAGACTTTACTCAACAGGAGATGAAATGCACCAAGTCATCCCAGGGGAACAGGACCCCTTGGCCTCCCTCCTCCACTGGCCACAACTGCTGTTTTCACATTTCTTTCTTGCAAACAGAGCATGGTTTTTTTTTTTATACCTCCACATGAGCCCTTTTCTTATCTCCTAGGAAATATGCAATTGGGTGGAGGAAATGCTGGTCTAACCCTTTCCTGCTTTACAAACCTGGTCCACACATTGCCACAAAGGCACCTTGTCCAACAGAGCATCCTCATTTATGGTTGAGGACCAAGAAAGAATAAGCTTCAAGTAACTGTTCTGCTCTTTTCAAGCCAGCTTTCCAGCAGACCATGTCCGGGGAGGGGAAGTCCCACTTGCAGGTATGTTTTTCTGCAAGGATCTTCTGTTAGCTTGAAGCACTGTTGGGGGATGCTCTCCTTGGCACATTAAAGAGCTGATGTGGAGACCCAGCAGACTAAAGCCCGCTGGAGAGCACTGGTGCTTACATCCTCTTCCAAATGTGCAGCAACTAACTGCATGGCCACATTGAGATGTGAGCCAGTTAATGCTGTAACTGCCTGGCAAGTCACTGAGGATAAACATGGCAAACCCTGCAACAACAGTCATTATGAGGAGACATCTGCTCCACAGAGAAGCTGGTGGAAAGCTGACATTTCATTATGATAATATAGGGAGAGGAAAAAACAAGAGAGGGGGAGCAAAGTTTCCCTTCTGGAGATGATGAGCTGCCTTTCAGACAGGTGTCTGCCTGATAAGGGGATAAGGTTCCCAGTGCCTCTAAAACAAGCAATAAATACAAGGCACAAATACACAAGTACATCCCTGGAGCTAAGTGTGGAAACTGAGGGAGTTACACTAAGCAAGCATGTACTCTAAGCTTATTATTATTTCTTCCATGCAGGAAAGTAAAAATCCCAAACCAAACCCATAAACCAATTCCCATATCAAATAACTATTTATTTTGTAGAACACATTCTCTGCCTTTGTGCAATCTAATAAAAGCAGAGGGAAAACGCAGGCAGGTTGCCAGCTGCTCTGTGTTTGCTCAGTGCCCAGCTCAGCCTGGTACCCAGCAGGTCTGGGCACTGCTGGCTGTTAGGCACAGAAGCAATATCAAATGTTGAACAAAGAAAAAAGAAACATATCCTTCACAAAAATCAAAGCCATCGAACACTAGGGTCAATGAACATTTGTGCTTCCCAGTCCAGAACATCCATGTGCTTGATATGTTAGGGACAGTCTGAGCACTATTGCACAGGGCCTACAGGGCAGAAGAGCACAGGCTGTGCTTTCAGGAGTGAGCCTGACACATCCCAGGGCTTTGCAGTGCAATGTCAGACAGGTGCTTCTGCAAACCAGTTTAACACAGTTTAAATCATACACCAGGATGGGAAAGAGATGGGTGCAGAGGGAAATGGCTGGCCAGGTCAGGAGCAGCAGTGTCCAACGAGGCACCATGCTGCTGTTTGTGTGACAGTAATGAAAGTCTTGTGCCAGCTGGCTCCAAAGACTTCTGCTATCTCCAAATCCTCCACCTCCTAATCCAGCTGCCTTATACACAGCCATGAAGGGAGAAGGATGGGGGACATGAATTGTGCACCAGGCACCAGCTGGTGTGAGCAAGGCTCCATCACAGCTGCAACAACTGTAAGAGCAAGAGCTCATGTCTGCCAAGAGATGATTTGGAGTGGAGCTGCTAACCTGATCAAGGCAGCCTGAAATCTCTTTTCTGCTCTGAAGCAACACAGTTCTTACAGTTCCAGCGTGTCAGCTGCTGTGGGTGTCCTCCCCTGCACAGCTATCCAAAATGGGGCTCAGGCTGCAAAACACACAGTCTTATCCTCTCCTGCGCTGTGCCCTGCCAGTGGTACAGCTCAGTACAACACAGGGCTGCAGAAGGAAGAGCAAAAGATGCCCTCAAATCATGCCCAAGCAATAGGAAAACCTGGCTTGTTTAAGAGCTGCAGAAAGGCAGCAGGACTGCTCATCTGGAGGACAAAAACACAACTGAGCTCAAAAAAAACCCACCAACACACCAACTCCAGCTGCAAGCACAGATCTCCTTCAGGTAACACATTGCACAGAGAAGGGCTGGGAGCAATTAAGTCAGCAGCACTGGCCAAAGGCTGACAGGCTGAGCAGTGGGATGTGCCTGCAGTGACACAAGTCACATGCTGCGGAAGGAGCTGGGGACAGAGCTGTCTTGCAGGAAAGGTACTTGTTAAACCAGCGTGATCTGACTTCCAGCACAACATGCAGAGGGAAAGATGGTGTTATCCCTGAAGAACTCCAGAGGGAGAGATAAGCATCTCAGAAATAAAAGCCTAATGATACCCTCCAGACTGCTGATGACTGTGCAAAAGGGACAGGACCCACAGAGCCATCCAAGGAGAGCAGGACAGCCACAGTCAGTCAAACACAATCACCAGCACAAATTAACCCTCTAATGTCAACAGCCTGAACCATCTGGGAGCAAGTTTCTTCCCTCTGCAGATGTAAGAGCAGAAGGTAGGAAAGGCACCTTCATAAGGATTCCTATTCAATGTCACTGGAAGCCAGAGCCAGAGGTCCCAGGAACACACTTCCTGTCCTTGGGATTAAGGGCATACTGTGATGAAGGTGCTAGCAAATAGGAGCAGGGCTGTGTCAGGCACAGAAAGAAGGAAAAGCACTTACAACACCTGAATAAAAACCCCAAATGTGCTTTAAAGAAGCATAACCAAAATAACTCTCTGTAACAGCTAAACTTGCTCCATCAAGGTTTGGGGATTATTCTTTTAAACCAATTCATGACCTCCTTTGGGAAGGACCATTCCATTCATGCCCCCCCTCCCAGGCCCCACCTATCACACACAAGGGGGACATCAACAGCTGAAACGCACTCCTTCCTATGCAAATATACTTGTCTGCATTCCTCCCAAAGTCAAAAATTCTGGAAAGGATCCTGTTCCTAAAGCAGAGGCCAGCAGCTTATAGGAACAACCTTCCTGGGCTCCAAGATGCTCTGTGCTTTCTGTGCTGACAGGCCCAATTCAAAGAACAGATCAATACCTCTTCATAATGAAAATGAAACAGTGTAAGATATCACAGAGCCCTTAGGAGAAAGTCTGATTCTGCAGCACTCTTAAATTCGGTTTTATTAGATCCATCCTTCACCTCAGTGGAAAGGTGATAGTAGTTCATGGCTATTTGCATCTGAATAACAATCCCATGGATGTCTAGAGCATCACCTAGGCAAAGATCCCAAAGCACATTAGAAAGACTTGTTTGCTAACCTCAGAGACACTCCATGAATGAAGCAGGCAGGACAGGTGAAAGCCCACGCAGGATGCTGTCATCATAGCCTGTGTTAGAAAGCCTGACCAGGCACATCTCAGGGTGATGTTTCACCCAGTGGGGCTCAGAAACAAGGGAAATCACACCTTCAAGTTTAGCCTGTCTCCTGACTTCGGGCATGGAGTGCAAACACCTAAGAAAAGCTGTCTTGGAGGCTAATGCTATGTGGTGGAGAGAGACAACCTCAGAGGATTCAGAGCACTCAGGCTGTGAGCAGCAGCTAGGAAAGGACTATGTCTTCCTCTCAGTTAGACATTGTATTACAATTGCTGCATGCTGCACCTACTGCCTATAGCAGCTGGGATGAACCCATAATTGGGTGTTCAAATTTGAGACCGTATGAAACAACTGCCCAAAATAAAAGGTCCCTGAAAATCTGTCTTTTCGGGACTTTGTTTCTCCATTATGATGTATTTTAAGTCAGTTGGTATTAGCAGCATGAATACAATAGTCTGGGGTTTTAAGTACAAAACAAAGCAATCCAGAGATCCTCAGAGCAATGAGGATGTGGAGTGTGCCATGCTGGGGCTGCTCACTGCTCCTGCTTTCCCACCTTCCCAAGAGGGGCAGGAAGAAAAGCACCCAGAGCTCCATGAAAAGCTGGTTCTTAAGGCAGCCCTTGTCCCAGTATCGACTCTGAAAGCCTCTTCAGCTGCACACCTGGATTACTCACATCTTTTCAACAGTTTCAGGCAGTCTATACCCACTTCTCCCATTGCTTCATCAGCACCACAAACATGGTTTCTCATGCTTGGCCCTTGGACAACAAGACAGCATGCCTTTAGTGTCAAGTGGCTGTCACAGCTGCCGGGTGGCACTCTGCCATCCAGATGCCTCCAAATACTCTGGGTGCTGATTATCCAGGGAATGAACAGCTAGTTAGTATTTCCAGGCCACAAAACATGCCCACTGAGGACACTGCTTTGCACATGCTGAACATCATCTCTGAAAAGCCAGAGGGTGATTTGGGAATGGTATTAAATGAAAGCAATGGCTCCTATCTGTGAGTACAGCACACAGCCCTGCCTGGCCTCTCTGCATGTCTCCTGTTGCTCTGCCTCTCTGGTCCATCACTGCTTGTTAGCACAGCTCCACTGAACACATCATTTCTTGCTATTCAGTCCCTTGTCTTTCCCTGAAATGTGCAATTCACTTCACAAATACTCCCCATTTCTAGATCCCACAAGCCATTTAGAGACTAAATAGGCTTTCCTTTTTATTCAGAAGCAAACATCTGGAAAGTGTCTGCCTAGACAGATGGCCACAGAAGACCAAGAAGGAACAGAGGCAGAAGTGCTAGAAACAGAGATTGTCCCTTGGTCCTTTTAGAAGAGGTGTGTTTCACTGCATTCCCTTCTGGAAACCTGAGGCCTCCAACAGGCTAATACCAACTTGTTAAAAGCTCATTTAAAAATTATTCATATAAAACTTTGCAATGCACTGACACATCCGATTATTTACTGAGGCTGAAGCTGAATTACAGCTGATTAGAAACAGAATCCCATTTCCATTCAAGGGCAAAAGCAATCCATATGGTGCTACTGCAGAGTCTGCTTAGTATTACTCTCACATCACCCCTGTAGCAACAAAATGATTTAACACCCTCCCAAGAAAACTGCTGCGCCACTATTCAGAGCTTAAGACAGAATGCTGCTCTCTGAAGCAAGCCTCTGTACTTGCCTGCAGTGTTCCTCTGAGAAAGAGACAGAGGATGTGGCTGCAGTGGGCTGTGCAAGGAGAGCACCTTCTCCATCATGCTCAGCTCATTGCAGGAGATTTGTGTAGGTGGGCTCAGGATCCCAGCTCTCTTCACTATTCTGCCACTCTCTTCCCCCACCCATCAAAGCTTTGCCACTTGAAAAGGGGGATCCCAACACCCAGCACTGCCCAGCACTTTGAAAGAGTTCAGTTTCATTTGTGCTCCATCTTCAGCACCCAGTGACCATCATACTCTCAGCAAATGTGACAGGCATAAGATACAACCAGTAGGAAGCAATGGGGAAGGGGAAAAGAGGTAGAGAGCCTTGCTAAAGGCTGCTCTTCTACACCTCTCCTCCAGCCTTTATGAGCACATCACATATCACCAGTCACAGAGGACAAGCTCCCTGCCACAGCTACACAAATGCCAATGTTGTTTGGGGGATTACTGGGAAAGCTCGAAGCACGGTATGTGGAGCAGGTACTGCCAGAACAGCCACTCTGTGCCATGGGTGGCTTCTAACCCTGAGCACAGCCACTTACTTAACTGCATCAAACATCAAAAAAATCAAACAGCCTGATCTTTCTGAAGAGACTCTAGCACTTCTCTCTGATCTGCTCCACCAGCTCATTACTCTCACTCTTACACAGAGCCCTCATCAACCAGTATCAGCAACGCTTGCAGCTATATGAAGGGTTTTTGGCTGTTTTAATCATCTAAACAAAACTTGTCTGCACATGACAAAACACAAACCAGACCCTCTTCTCCTGGTGCTGTCATTTAGAACACCCAGCACCTTCCAGCTATAGCTGCAGTCCAGAGTCCTCACCTCTACATGATCCATTCTGAGGAGCTCTAACTTGTGCAGGCAAGAAGCAGGAGCAGAGAAGGAGCAGTTCTCTATTTCCCACATGGGAACAGAGGCACAGATGGATCAAATAGCTTTCTGGGAATCACAGCAGAGCATGTACTAGCTCCACCATAGACTCATGTCTCAGCTCTGCTGGCCCACACCAACATGAGGTCTGAGGAACTTGCCTCTGCCGACAGCCAAACCAGACCAAACCCATTTAATGCCCCTGATGCTTCAGTGCACTCACATTTGGCTTAGGTTGCAATAGATATTTTCAGAAGAGACAAGCCTGTGTTGACTCAGCTATTGATTTATTAGCTTAAATTTCCTTTTAAGACAATGGGAATTATACTTACATACTGATGGACAAGTAGATTATGTCTCATCTCAGAAAAGCCAGCTCTGACTTTCAAACAAGACACTCAGGGCTCCAGAGCATCACAAGGATTTGTACAGGTGCCCTGCAGAGAGCTACTGCTGGAAAAGTAACTTCCCAATGGCGTTACTTATGTGTTATGAGTCTACCTTCAACCCAATAGCTCAGACAAGACAAACACTCCTCTGCAGAGAGGACCAGAATTGCCACTCTTAGTTTCCTTAGACACAGTCACAGGAGGGAAACTGTGCAGTTTCTGCAGAGGATACAGGAAATAATGTTTGTCCTTCCTTTCAGTCACAGTGACAGCAACTGTTAGAGCTTCTTGTGAGCTGGATATAACACTGAGCTGGCAGCTGAACAGCAGCAGGAGCAGTCACTGTGCTTCATCTCCACTGCGCAAGTGAGCAGGGTTTTCTTTTCTCCTGGGTCAAGCTTGCATGTGTGCTCTGCGCTAAGTATCTGCTCCTGACTAGTGTCACAGCAAGCTACCTGCCCAGACACACCTTCCCTTTGCTTATTCTTATTCCTTCCTTAGGCTGTTACTGAACAAAGCTACTTGCATCCCAGTCCCAAAACCAAACTGGGATGGATACCTGCCTGGCATACCCCTCAAGGCTTTTGAATACAGTTCTCCCTCACAACCTCTCCTGCGGCTCCCACACACATCTGCCACTGGAGAAGAGTTTAAAGTATCTACACCTTGTGTTGAACCAAACACCTGCTCACAACAAGAAAACATTTCTGTCCACTAGACAGCAGCCTGACACTGGAAGAAAACCCTCTCATTACATGTTTCACCTGGTACTGGTTTCCACTGTTCATCTGCCAAAGCCAACTGGCATGACACCAAGTTCTCCTTCAGTCAAACCCAGTTACTATCCAGTTATTAAATATAAGTCACCATGAGTTAGTCTAGAAGGAAATTCTACTGCCTTTGAGAAGTCAAACCTGTATTTGGGTATCACCACAGCCATAACATCTGAAGTAAACCAGCAGAATATCTTTGTCCAGAAAAACTTTAGGCTTTGCTGTGGGGAGGGATATGTCAGCTCCTACAAGCTTTCTCTAACAGATGGTCAAAGGGGTGGAAGACCACTTTGTACAGACTAGAACTGCCTTGAAAAACCACCCATGAAGATGTGACAGAGGTCTATAACCCAGGGATGGCACAGGGATGGCATGATTGTTCCCAAGACACCGAAATCTGCAGTATCAGTCTCGGCACTGAATTCACCTCCCAGGTCTCAGGATTGACTCCTGCCACTGCTGCTAACTGCCTCAGTGACTATTCACTAGCCAGCACACCTATTTCTGCTGAGTATCATTGGGAAAGCAATGTTTGTCTTAGTACAAGGAGGACTGAAGCTTAAATAACCCCAGATAAGCACTACTAGAGGGAAGTTACAAGTGGAAAGGGAGGTAATTGCACACATCCCCAATTCACAGAGATGCTTGAGCACATGCTTTAGTTAATGATACAAACAATCCAGCAAGACTTTGCCATCCAAAGCACTTTAGTACCTTCTGAAATTACCACTCCAGTAGCACTTAAAACACACAGACAACAGCCTGTCTCCCCAGCACACAATGGGGTGTGTGCAACGCTGTCACTACTGAGAAGGGGGAGCTCACAAGCAGGAGCAAAAGCACTTTGCTTTGTAGGGCCCATTTCACCAGGACAGGAGTTAAGGTTTGCATGTGCTAAAGTAACTTCTGACATAGTCCACACAACAGAGCCCAGGTCTAAGACAGGAATACAAAAAACAGAACACGTGAACCAGTTAAATTATAACACTTCAGCTCAAAGTATTTCTCAGTAGTTTGGGGGCCAGAAGAAGGGATTCTCTACAATGGGTGGATCTCCCTGGCTCTAACATTGAAATTGCCTGCTTCTTTGTTGCTTAATGAATGAGGTTGGGACTGTGCCATTGCCTGGATGGAGGAGCAATGTCCCTGCCTCCCACCATGCCCAAGCCAGCCTTCCCAACCACAACCGGATGTTTCTGCTCTCATGACCATTGCCACCCTCCAAACACTTCTGCCCAGAGCCAGCCCTCTCACAGGCCTCCACCCCAGGCAAGCATCACCAATAACCAGTGGAGTCCAGTCCCCATAGACACATGGTGGCCAGAGACCATGTGCCAACACTGGTAATTTAAAAGGTGAGCCCATGTCTCCCACCATGCAGCCCCTTCCCACTCATCACAGCCCATCTGCACTCAGGGGAATGCACTGCCCTGGATTAATACTTCGCAGGCTCCAACAAGAGTTTGCGACTTGCAATTCAATAAAGCCCAAGCAGCAATGATGCATTTGCTGCTGTGATGACCGTGAGCTTCAAGCAGCTGCATGGTTATTGAGCCTCCCAAATTACATAACAATTATGTATGCTTACATCAAAATTACCTTGCAATCTTTGCATTGCCTGGCAACACTTCTCCTTCAGTGTGCACAAACTGGCGTGCTTTTCCTCTTAATCACATAGTAATTGCCATGCATTTAGCCAGAGCACCATTTTTAACTTCCATTTGCTAATAAAGTAAGTGGCTACTCAATAGCCCAAAACAAAGCATCTTATTGTTCCTGTGGCTGGGCATACTTGGGCATCCTATAATTTATTACCCAGTTTCACTCGGTCTGACTAGGACTACCCACATTTTACATTTATTTAATGCTATCTCCAAAACTCCAAGTCTCCTCTGAGCAGGAATTGTAATGCCAGCAGCATCCAGCACAGCAGAGCTTGGCTCTCCCAGCTGAGGTAAGCAGGTTCTGCTGTAACACGAATGCTAATGAGAATATAAAAAGCTGCAGTCTTCACCCTTCCAACTCTACTGGAAAAAAGTCTTGAGCTTCCTATTCACACACAGATTCCCACCAACTTCCTGACTGATTCTGGCAGCACCTGGACGCTTCTGGACTGTCCCAGGCTTGTAAATATTGATTTTATTTCCACCCACTTGTTTTAGACAAAACCAGAGGTGGTGTTTGTATTGCAGTGTGGAGACAGACCTGGGCACTGCAAACCACCTTCCTCTGCCTCAGAAAGGTCTATAAAGCTCAGAGACTTTTCTTTGCAGGTGTCTGAAACCAGGTGAGCCTTCAAAAGCCTTAAAGAAGTGAGGGGCTTACTCTGGCTCAGAGGAGTGAAAGCTTGCAGGGGCCACTGTAAATCCATGAAATGAGGCAGAAGCAGCTCAGAACTCTACAGCAGTACGAAATGTTACTTTGGAGTTTGACACTGGTAAACACTGGTTTTTTGAAAGCACATTAAAAACAATTCCCTTCAGGTTGTTAAAGGAGCAGGTTCTTATTTCCTAAAGTTGAAACAGCTGGAAAGGGTAATTCCTTCCGGTTTAAATTGGCTACTTCATTATTTCGTTTGCTGCCCCTTAGTTCTTGTGGTTTTAGATACAGAGAAGATTCCTCCCTGACAGTTAGGATTTTATCAGCCTTTGTCATATTACACTTTCCCACAATAATTTTAAAATCTTAAGAGCTTTAGTCTTTGTACATGAGATGTTCCAGCACCATTCTGATCACCCTTCCAGGGCCTTTTTCAGTTCTAGAGAGCTGTTTCTAAGACAGGCTGAGCTGACTTGCACAAAATATTCAAGGTACTCCTTGCCTGTACCTAAGAGTCTTACAGATCCAAATCACTGTATAATGACATCTTCTGTTTTCTCCTCTATTTCATACCCAATAATTTCTCAAACCTTATTAGCTTTGTTGAATGGCACTAAGTAATGGGCTGGCATTCTCAAGAGAACCATCCAAAATGAAGCCTGAGTGAGAACACCTAATTGAGAGCCCTTCACGATGCACGCATTTTTAGTGGTGTTTCTCCCCTTCATGCATTACCCTGCAGTCAGCAACTGATAAAATTGAATTTTTATCATTCCATCACTTGCTATCATGGCATCTTCCTGCCAGACTTCACAATGACCATTCTGAATAATTAGATGTCATCACCAACCTCTCTTATTGTACTCTACCCTTTTACTGTCATTCAGGAAAATACTGAACAATCCAGGCCACATTATGGATTCCTGTTTAACTGCACTAATGACTTTTCTCCATTGTGAAAGCTGTATTCCTGCTTTCCTGACTGTCTAGTCATTAATCCACAAAAGGCCATTCATCCAAACAGACTTATAAGCTTCTTTATCAGCTACTGTAAATGGATCTAATCAAAAGCTATTTGGCAGTTGAAATACAATGAAGTAACAGGATCATCTTATCTACAGGTTTGTTTTCTCCTCTGGAAAACTAATAGATCTGTAAGGCATGAATTGCCTCTGCAAAAGCTGTATCATCTCTTCATATTCAGCCATCTAAAGTCAATTCTTTAGCGCACCAGTGTGCAAAAGAAGCAGTCAATGATGAAATCACAAACTCTACAGAAGGGCTGTCTACAAGGAGAACAGCAGAATCAAGAAGACACAGAGATAAGTACAGGTCACCAGCAGTTTGACAATGCTCCCAGCTGGTACAGAAGTAGTAACTGCAGACCAGCCAGTTCACAGGTATCTCTCGCACACGAGACTATGCTACGTGGGTTCTGGCAGCAAGCTGTGCACACACTGCTCCAGTGCAAGTAGCTCAGCTGAGGATATAGGTAGGGTCCTAATATGAGTGAGCAGCAGGGAATCCAAGTTGAGCCTTATTTACTTTGTTCCAGTTGTATCTAATTGGCTCAGTCCATGTCACTGCAAACACCCATTTTCAGGCTCTGCAACTGCCTTCAAAGACACTCTCCTGAAGGACATAAATGGAATTAAAAAGGAAGAAACTATTTTCCTAATGTCCTTTCCAAGGAAAGCCAGCTAAATAGTATCTGTGATACCGCCTGGGTAAATCTGAGCTCAGGAGGGCCAAGATCAACTGCAAACCCCATCACATGCAATTAAGAGGACCTTCTCTTGCTCAACTGAGTTGAAAGGCTTCTCCTCTGCTGAGCAGGAGACTCTGCAAAGCTGCTGTCAGTGCTAGTGGTACTCACAGTACTCGATGCCCAAGACAATGTCTCGGAAGTAGAGCCGAGCCTGCTCCTCACTGAAGGGGTTGTCACTTGGCACCTCCATGACAGGCCTGTTAAGAAGAGGGAAAGCAACTAAAGTACTTTGAAGAATGGCAGTAACAACTCCTTGCTGGAGGAGTTTCACATTCTCTATCACCACATCTCCACCACTGAGGGACACAGTCCCAATAGATTCTGGGTGCTGTGACATAGGATGGAAGCACAGTCATCCCTTCTGCACATGGTGACACCAAGGTTAGTGAGCTCAGCTAGAGGTGGCAGGTGGGTTTTCACAGTCCCTGAAGCCAGTGTGATCCACAGAGCCCTTGTCAACATCAGGATTAACTGCTGCTGGCTGCACAAAATAATGCAAATACGATTCACTCAGGGTGCTAGTGGGAAAAGTAGAGTGAAAGAACAAAACTGGATCTGACCTTAGGTTTCTTGCCAAAGCTACTCATGGCTGTGAGCACAAGCACCAATACGAGGTACCAGGCAGCAGTGGGGAAAGAGAGCCTGCTGCTGTGCACTGGATGTCATGTCTGCTGGGGCTCAGTCCTGAAGCAACACCAGCACGCAGCTAGCCTAAACCAAGGCAGAATCCAGACATGAACCCCGGCTCAAAGGTTAAGTAGGAATATTTCTAGTGCATTGTGCTATACTGCTTTGAAAGCCTATTTAGCTGTTCATCAGCCATTCAGCCCAGAACAGCCAAGGTTACCTGGCCAGCTTCTCCTCTCCCTTCCTTTGTATGCTTTCCACTGCTGAGAGATGCACAGTATCCTCTAAAAGCCCCTCCTCTGTCTGTAAGGCTGTGAGAGCTAATCAGCATCTTCTGTTCCACAGAGGAAGAATGGCAGGAGCTAAGGATTTCACTACAATGGGGGTTAATCTTAATTGTGCTCAGGAGCTTGACCTTGCATTTGGACCTATGCCCACTGCCTTAAACTGGATTTAAGTCATGTTCCTGAAACACTGTCCTTGCAACCAAACCCTGGTGGAGAAGAGCCTATTGCCAAAACCAGGCTCTGTGGCTCTTCCCCTCAGCACTCAGCAGCAAATCCTCCCTGTAGCATTGTTCTCTCTTCCCTGCTGCCCATTTGATTGAGGACCATTTCCCATTTGCATTTTCCTGCCACTGTCTTCCCTCCCTCTTCACATTCATTTTCCAGCTGCTGAAACCAGGGAGAAATAATGTGAGTGGCAGGACTGGCAGAGCCACTAATGGAGTCTAATTGCCTTCTGCTAGACGCAGACAGGCAGCACTGCACGTTCCTTGGCCACAGCTGATTACAGGAGCTTCCCCTCGGCCCCTCGCCTACAGGACAGACATCAGCCTGGTCACCAGGGAGACTGGGGAGCCTCTCACTAGCAAACTGCTGGAGCTGGCAGCCTGCAAGAGGCTTGCTTATGGGAGCAGAGGGAAAATCAAGCCCTTTGGGAATCTCCCCCATCCTGGCACAGTTCCCCTGAGCTCTCTGTGACTCTGCAGAGCTGCAGAATCAGTGCAGGAATAGCAAAAAGCAGTGAGGAGACTCCCATCACCTTATCACTTCTTCTGCTATGGTAAATCATGCCAAAAAAACAGCCTCCCGTGCCACATTAGAGGTAGGAGCAAAGTAAGGCAATGAGTGGCAAGACCACTTGTGCCAGAGGAAGCCACGATGTGGCTGTTACCCAGCAGAGTACTGTTATTAAAACCTTTTCTTCCAGGCACTTGATGGGGAATTGGCTTCCAATTTGTTTTCCAGATCAAAGTCTGACACAAGGACATGCCCTCCAGCCCATCACTATTCATCACATCATTCTCTGCTGTAACGAAGCAAAACAGCTGGATTTTTGCCTCCTCTGTGCTGGCCTGCAGAAATCAGTTTGCCACTGCACATATTAAACCTCCATTTCACCTAGGAAGCTAATGATGAACACCAAAACTCTCAACAGAAGGAATCCCAGGAGGGCTACTTACCCTTTCCTCAGGAGATCAAACACTGCAAGAAAAGGAAATCAAACCATGAATGAATCAGGAGAGGAGACTGGGCTTAATCTGGTTTTTTAGCACCTACAGAACACATCCATTCCTGTACCTGCAAAATCAATTTCTCTCCAACTCACTTTTCTTCCCTCACCCATGTCAATGAAAATATTCATCTCTTCAGCAAAGACAAATATCTCCCACCCCTGCCAGCTCCATGCAGGGAGGCAGTGGGTGCTAATTTATCAGCCACATCTGCTGCTCCCAGTGCTTATGTGAGTGCTGGCTCCTTTGGTACCTCCAGGGAGGCTGTTTGGTGTGATATTTCTGCTAGATTGCTGATGTTGAATGTGCTGCTGTAAGAACATGTTGCTCTATTTTTTGCTGTGTCAATCAGCAGCACAGCTACATGGCTGCCAAAGGCAAATGCTCCCTGGCATGAGCAACTGGAGAGGATTTGTTGGTGTGAGCTGAGGTTTGTAGAGCACATTGGTTTTTGTGTCTGATGAGGGGGTCAGTGGCAATATGGTTCTCTGATCCTGTCTCCTGTAAACAGGAAAAGGATCTGGTTTATCTAGTAGGAGAACTGTTTCCTCAGGAATCACTAAGGGATTTCTTTGCACCTCCCAAGCAATCTGGTCAGACTGCCTTCCCCAGAACACCAGGCAGCCCTGCTTACACCTGCAGTGTTGGACCAGCTGAAGGTGCAAACACAAGGCAGCCTGCATTGGCTCATCTTGCTCTCCACGCTGAAGAAGCTGCAGCTTATGGCGGCATTTCAATATGCAACCATCCTCTGGCATTGCACGTTGCCCAGTTCCTACTGGCACCCTCCATCCCCTGCTTTCTTCCAAAAGAGCATGCAGCAGAGTGCTCACAGCAGTACTTCATGCCAGCAGTAACTAGCAAAGAGCAAACTCCACTTTCTCTAGCTTTGCTCTGTAGTGGGGGGCATTTTTGGAAGGAGGAAGGTGCAGTTCTCACTGGATGGGTCAGAAGGAGGAGGGAGGAAGTCCACTTGCAGACAGCTCAGTCCTGAGCAGTGCTGTGCACCCACAGCTACCCCTTGCTGCTGAGAGAGCTGCAGAGGCATTGATTTTGCATTGCTTTGCCTGAACCACTCATGGGATCCCAGGCAGAGCAAATGGGAGCAAAGAGGTGATGGCGCATGGACAAGAGAGACACAACCACTGCCCCCTGCCCAAGGACCAGTGCAACCTCCCCGGGAGCCCCAGCGGGACCAAGAGATTTCCCACTTGTCCAACTGCTATTGCTGCCAGTTCTGAAATCTTGCTCCACAAGAGGTTGGGGTTTGAGGCTGGGTTTTTTTTTTTCGGTTGTTTTCTTTTTTGCTGCAGCTGTTTTGAATTCCTCATGCATTTATCTTCATTCATCAAAGCTTGCTACCTCATTTCTCCCCTTCCCTCATCCCTAGGAGTTCAGGTCTTTAAACAAGGGCCTTAGCTGCCCTCCTCATCACACATGCATGAGCCTTAGAGGCTGCTTTAAAATGCTCCCAGAGTGCCACTGGGGCTTCAGCTAAAAGGGAAAAGCAACCTTTGAGCCTGTCTCATGAGGAAACATCACAGGGAAACAGAGACAGAATAGAGTCATCTATTCCCCCTCCCCTCCTCTGGGCTATCTCATAGGGCATCTCAGTGCTGCTGTTGTAAGGGGTCCTGAGGCTCAGAGGGGTGCTCAGTGTCTCTGCAGGGGTCAGACTGCTTTCCAGAGTCACCATCACTATCCACTGCCCAGAGGCAGAGGTTGGAGAGACCAATCTCATACCAGGAGCATGAGAAACCATCCTGCACCCTTTCCTTCTCTCCCAGCTCTAGGACTGGAACTGACATACACATGGGGAGAGCAGAGCCTCTGTCACATGTTTGTGTCCCCACAGCAAGGGAATGTGCACAGCTGTACAAAGACACAAGGCTGCCTTACCCTACTGCAAGGAGTTCTTCCATCCCAGTTGCCTTTACAGGAATTTAACTTTTCGGAAAGAATAAGTCTGCAGAAGCTGGTACAAATTTCCTCTCAGTACTGACACTGAGCCCTGTTACTTGCACCGCTAAGTCTAAGCCCAGATGGTTCTGTTAGCGTACATCACATACCCATGTACAAGTTGTCCTCTGCAGGATCATCAAGGACCTGTAATGGATAACAGAGAGATAAGGAGAAAGGGGGAAAAGAAAAACTTCGGGGAAAATGAAAAATAACATTTTCCTGTTCCCTCTACTCTGTGCTGAGCAGCAAAGCACTGAGAATGCCTTAGGCTGGTGTTGAGATACTCCTGCAGAAAGAAGGGCTTTGAAGGGCACATTTTCCTGTATCCAGAAAAATCTGGGCTTCTGCCTGTATTTCGAGAAACAGCCTCCCAGTAATGGCACTGTTTATCCTACCTTGACCTCAGCCACTAACAAAAATGATACCAAAGCCTTGCACTTGTGTACCTTCCCAGACTGGTCAAAGCTTGCTGATACTTCCATGAGCACAGCTAGCTGCCTTCTCCTGGCCACCAGCCCAAAGCTGTCAGTTTGACATATGTGACTGGGATGATCTTGCTTGGTATCACCAGCCTAAATATCTGAATAAATATTTTAAATCAATTTTGGCTGAGGTAGGAGCAGTTGAAGAAAGAAGAAAAGAACCAGACTTGTTTCTGTGTAGGGTGGAGGAACAGCTCACCTCTATCAGCTTAACAATGTTGACATGATCCAGTTTCTTTAAGATGGCTATTTCCTGATAGACTCTCTCCAGGGGTGCCATGGGTTTTGGCTGCTCTCCAGAAGACGCTTTTGACCCTCTGGGAGGTGGCCGACCTGCAAGTGGGATAACATGGTGAAGAACAACTCTTTCTCAGCAGCACCTGGCATGCAGGAGTAAGCAGTCACTGCCCCCGCCCATGCTGACACATCCAGCTGTTCTGGAAGATCTCATCACCTTGTTATCGTCTCAAAGCATTAAAGTCTCCAACTGGAACTGAGATTTCCAAGCCCCATTCAGACCAGATTCCCAGCCACTGGAGCCAGGTGCTATCTGAGAAGGTAGAAGAGCCCCTGTGAGGAGGTGGTCTATCCTGCCCAACTTCCAGCACTTAATTAGGCTTCATAGATGGTGAATATGGAAGAGCACTTCAAAGAGACTCAGTATCAAAGCCAAGAACCCAATTACCCAGTACACTGAATTTCCCTGTGGTTGTGCCTCCCCTTCACTACCCACTGCATTTTAATCAGCCCCCCAACTACTTGGGCAGCTTTCAAATTAGGCCAAGTTCTGCAGTCCTTGCAGGTAAGGTTTCTACAGAGGTTTTCCTGGCTCAGAACAACAGGCAGACCTCTAAATGTGAGATACTCACGGGGAAATCCATACTGCTTCAAGAGCTTCTTTTTGGAGAGGACTTTCATGGCCTGAAAGAAGGAAAAGCAGTGTTAAAACTGAACAAGAGCCAAAGTGCTCATGGCTGTGACACAAGAATTTGCTGGGCATCAGGGACTGGCTCAATCTAGAGGTCTCCTGGTTAGTGGTGGCCACAACAAGACACACACATGCTGACCCAGCTTTCCTAAAGGCACTGCTAACCATTGGTTTCATTCATCTTTTTCCCCTGAAAAAGAAATTGTTTGGGCTCCTTTTTCTTTGTCCAATTTAAAATAAATCAAGATTTCTGCATTTGGGGCAGAAGCTTGAGGGAAGAGGTGGCTTCCTCGAGCTGACCTTTATGTACTTGCTGTTTTGGATGATGCTATGGCCATGCTGCACGTCAGAGCCACTTCAAGGCTGCTCCTCCTTATGCTTTGCTTTGCCCAAGAGTCTAGGAAGCAAAAGAGCTAGAGACTCACAGCCATACAGTGAACGCCCTTGAAACCAACTTCACAGACCTGGAATAGGACAAGGACACAGCCCTTCTACCAGTTCTGTGCTGCCTGGGGATGCCTTTGATATTCCCAGGCACTATTCTTTAGCCCCATAAATGTCTTCAATGCTGCCAGATCAATACAGAGCACCTGCAGTGTGATCCAGCACCATTCCCAAGGCTGTGAACAAGATATTTTGTGGGCATCTATCCCTGCACCATCGGAAACAGAGAATCCAGCTCTGTACAGGAGCACAGTGAAAACACAGAGAAGGAAGTAGGGTTTTACTAATGGCTTCCCTCCATTCTCATACCTGATTGATGCTAGCACTGCTGTGAAGCCAGGAAAGCAGCTGAGCTGTGGGAGAGGGTCAGGGTAATCTCTTCTGCCATCCAGACTGGCATTAGCATAGTGGCAAAAGGTAATGTGAATTTAATAAACAGACTCTGTGCCTCCATCTGCTCTCTGTGTTAATAACCTTTTTGAGGGCCACTCCAACAGCCCTGAGTGGTCCAGCAGATAAATATTTCATGAGAAACCAGCTTATGGTACAATTTGCTTAGTAAAACAGCCTGTGCTCCTGGGAGCTGTGATGGTCACTCCTTCCCTCCTCCAGAATTGGTACTTACTCCTACTCATCAAGCACCCAAATGAGTAATTCATACTGGAGTGACCCCTGCAAAACACAACCAAGCAAGCACTGCTGCAGGACACAAATGCCAAGGAACTCTGCATTAATACCATGGAGGCAGGCTCCCTGCATGCTACCTGCTTTTAACATGCACACCAGGAACAGGTCACCAAGCCCACTTCAGCAAACTCCTTCCTGAGCTGTTTTTCCTGGCAGTGATGCCACTGCATGCCCCAGAATTCCCACCCCCCATCAGTGCTCCATCTGCAGCCAGGTTCATGGCTTGTTGTAAGGATTGCTGGTTTTGGTCCTGATCCATTGAAATCCTCTGGATTTGCATCCATGTAATTGAGAAGAGACACTGTAGTTCTTAATCCTGCATGACAGTTCCTGAGCCAACTGTTGGAAACAACGGTGTTGAGAGACAGACTCAGAGTGCTTATCGTGTACTTAGCACAGTGCTGCAGCCAACAGACACAGCCAAATGATTCATGGCCTGCTGAAAGAGGATGCATGATGTGTGCAACCACCTCCAAGGACAGCCAGGACCAAGCCTGGAGGACTTCCTATGCTCTCCACTTTTATCCCTCCGCAATGAAAATCTGTTGGATAAACCAAAGGAATTGGTACACCTATTCCTGTTCCAACCATCATCAGTCTGGGAGGAGAATAAGAATCATGGAATCGTTTGGTTGGAAAAGACCTTAAGCTCCAGCCCCCTGCCATGGGCAGGGATGCCTCACACTAGCCCATGTTGCCCAAGGCTCTGTCCAACCTTGCTCTCTTTGCTCCCACCCCACCTTGAGTCCTACCTGCCTTCTAGCAAGGAGCTTTAGAAAAAGAACAAATAAAGGATGCAATTTGCTGACGACACCTCCCAGGCTGCATCAGTGCTTGGGGGCAGGCTCCGGGGAGAGGTTGGAGGGAGCAGGAAGGTACAGAGAGGAGCAATAGCTCCTAGGGACAGAAATGGAGGGAACAAGAGCTACTGTTGACATCCAAACTCCTCAAAGGAAGCTACAAGGGAGAGATGAGTGAGGATTATTGTCTCATAAGTGAGCTAACTGCAAACCATGTCTACTGCTGTGGAAGAAACACCAAGATGTGGTTATACCAACCTCAAAGCACCAATATCTGCCGCTACACAAGCATGGCCACATCAGAAGAGAGGAGCTGTCCCATGGGGGATGAAGAGTAAACTTCATCATCCAACAGCCAGAGCCACTTGATTATCACAAGAGCAGAGAGGGGAGCACATGGTGAAGAAGCTGCACTTTAATTACAGCAAGAGCTGGCAGGACAAGGCTTCCTCACTGAATTGTGGTTGTGCATGATGGGAGCAGCACAGGGATGCTTCAGCAAACATCTCCTGGGCTCACATGGATGAACGAGCCAAAGACATTTGTACTCACAGGCAGAGCTAATTACCCAGGTAATGCCTTCCTGATAAAGAATCAGCTCAGAGCCAAGCAGAGGGATTTTCCCTTTGCACTGGCAAGCACTGCTTCAGCTTCCTCAGGAAAAGAGAGCCTGGAGGAGATTTCCTCCACACATGCCCTTGTAACCGCCTTCCTTCCAACTATTCACACGTGGATGGGGTCTGGACATACTCTCTTGAGAGGCAGCAGGAATCATGTGCTTCTCTTTGTTGTATGTTTATTATTTAAGCTTACTGCTCTCCTCCTAGCATCACAGGGAAGCTTCCTAGGGGAAAGGTGATCCCAGGTTTATGGAAAAGAGAGATGCCTGGGTTACAGCAGCTTTTGCCACAGCAAGACCTTGATCTACTGGTAACAATAGCAAAATATCCATTAGTTGCAGGATGGAAGGGTGATAAAATGGATTGAACCAATGGAACTTACCAGCTGTCCTTTGCTATGTTCTCTCAGCACTTAGAATGTCACTTTATCTGCTAACAGGGAGACTTGCATTGCAAGGTCAAAGACCTGTGCACAGTCCCTACCTGCAGCCCTCAGGGAAGTGGGACGTTGCTCAAAGTTTGCTACAAACCACCTAAATCCTCTGCTAGTGCATGACAGCACCCTGCAGAAATGCTGAGCAGACCAGAGAGTATTTCCAGCCCTTCCTTGCCTGTCCTGACAACATCCCTCAGATAAAGTGGCTAAGAAGGAAGCTCTGGCAGGGAAGAGGAGCACTATGCAGCTGACAGTGGTTCAGTAGCTATTATGTAGCAAGAGCATGAGAAACATGGGAGCCATGCCTTGCCTTCCCACCTGGATGGTGGCCAAAGTGGATCCTCCAGTGGCTTGAAAGTACTGGGCTTGCTGCTGGCCACCTTCTCTTCTGCAGCAGCACTTTGCTCAGCTGTTTCTTTTCATAAACTTGCAAGGAATTTCTCCCCATCATTGAGAGCTGGTAGAAAGCAGCCCTCCCTGCAAAGGTTGTTAGGTACAAAGAGGCAGACAGCACAACCACACAAATCTTGTTTCTTAGGAAACCAGATTAAAAAAGAAGAAAAAGGAAAAGAGAAGCCCACTGACAACCTACAATCCTATTGCTTTTGTCCAGAAGTAGCATAACAAACGTACATCATAATCACTTTTCTTTGCAAGCTGATTTAGAGACTGAAACTAGGAAGGAGACATGACCTGAGGCATCACAGAATCAAATTCCATCAGTACAATGACTCCAAACTCTATCTCCGTCTGGACACATTTGCCTTTGCTTTTTATTTGCTGCTTTCTGCAGAGCTTGGCATTTCTTTTCTCCCATGGTCACTGTCCAAGCATCTCCTGCAAACTGAGACACTGGAACCTTTCCAGCTGTAAAGGGTTCCTCAGCAGAGCCCCACAAATGCTGCTGTAACACCTTTACATGCCCCAGCAGCAGCAGCAGGAACTGAGTGCAGTGGCAGGGCCCTCTGCATTCCAACAGAGTGTCCTCCTGGGAGACAGCACTGGGTCACATATTTGGCGTTGAAAGTTCCTTTTCCTTGACCTAATACATTCTCTGCATTCACTGTTGTAAGTCAGCACATTTCATAGCCCTCCACAGCGCTGCAGTCATTCACAGAGATGAAGGATAAAGCTCTTGGAAGAACTCTGATCTTTAATGGAAGATTAAAAACCCCACAAAGTAAATACAGCCCAATCTACACTTTTCCTAAACACGATCAGCTTTTCTTTTTCCTTAAGAGCATTTCCTAATTCTAGGCCAGCTCCAAAACTTATTCAAGCAACAGAAATCTTCCCTTTTGCTTTGATAGGCACTAGATCCAGTTCCTGGTACCTATAAATTGCTTTTTCTATGAGAGCTAGCAAAGAGCCCCAGCCTCAGCAATAACCAGGAGGCACACTCTGAATTACACTTCAAAATAAAAATCTTCTGCTTTCTTTGAGATTTTTATCACAGCACACTAAGGAAAATAAAGCAGGCAGCAACACCCTGGCCTCATGCTAAAACACTGCAAATGTGAATCGATCAGGGACTGCTCAGTAAAGACCAAGGGCTGATTTCCTCCATTATCTGTTATTGCTTTTCAGCACTGAGACAAAACCAGCCCTTCAGAGCTAAATTTGGGGGAAGGCTCAAAGAAAAGGCCTTCCCCAGCTATCAGAGTTGTAATTGGTTCTACTCATTGGCAGTGTCTGCCTGTGTTCCATTGCAGTGCATATGGGACAGGGCAGGTGGCTGCACTGCTGCTGAGGGGCTGTGATGCTGAAGTCTGTGTTTCATGCACCTCTTAGCCTTCAGCTGGGGTAGCAGAAGCTTTCCCCCTTCCCTAGCTACAGTCACATGCAGACAGGCTGTCACTCTTAATCCTTCCAGGTGCCTATGCAGCTATTTTCACAGAGGGCAAGCCAAGGTGGAAACACCTCCGAATTTCCAGGACATTAAGACAGCCCAAGAGCTGCAGACAAAGCTTCAGGGAAACAGCAGCCAACTGTATAGCTGGCTTTCCCAGTGCCGAGATAACTTCCGTGTCCATATCACTCGTGCCCAAGACTGTGTTGCAGCAATGCATCCACCTGCCCTGTTCCATATCCACTGCAATGGAACACAGGCAGACACTGCCAATGAGCTCTTGCTCTGGTCCCACCTTTCCATCTGTTGTAGCATCCACACACCTCTCAGGATCACCTTTACAGCCCCAGCATTCCAGCTGAGACCAGTTCAGACCCTGCCTCAAACATTCCCAAAAGGGGGATCAGGGTGAACCAAAGAAGGTTTGGGATCTGCATATCCTGTCCCTCTTCAGGTAGTGAGGCTGAAACAGTGCCCACCCAGGAATGGGAACTCCTCTGATACTGCAGTAGCTTTAAAGTGTTTGCTTAGATTAGAAAAAGAAACGCAGATTAAGTGGGGATTAACTAACACACACCAGGCTAACCTGGACACAGGCTTTCACTTTTGACTTGAGCCAACCAGCTAAATCCATGTCCATGGTGTAACAAAACATGGACAAAAACACAACAGGCAATGCTAGCTTAAACCCATCTCTCTCCTGCCAAGTAGCATTATAATGACAATCACCCTGCCCACAGCACAGCATCAGGATTCTCAGAACAAAAGGGTAGCACCAAAAGTAAAGATCACAACTTTCAAAGCAATATTTTCAACTGGAAATAACTGTGATGGGAGATGCTCCCACTCTATGTTCCTGAACCTGGCACTGCCTAAGCTGGTGGAACAGATGGACCAGGGAAGCCACCACTACCAATCAGCAGAAGTGTCCCAGTACTGGGCATGGGAGGGAGGACTTGCAGGGCAACAGAGAAAGGGATCTGCTGGAAGCAGCAGCTACTCTGGTGGGGTGGGTGAGTCAGCTTGGAAAGGAAAGGAGATGGAAAGAATTGTGGTTCCTTTGCTTGGGCACCTTGTCCAGATTTTTGTCTCATCTCTTCCATCTTTCATTTCAAGACATTTCTCCTGCAATTTCATGCCTGCTGGAAGGGCTAACAAACACTAACAGACATACAAGTCCCACCCAACACCTCCAACCAGGTATGTAACTTGTAAACCCAAGAGTAAGGGATGAAAAGCTAGCTGGGGCGTAGTAGGGAATGAGCACACTTTATATCTGCGTAGCATATTCTTGCTCCCAGCAGCTCTGTGCACTGGGTCAGGGAGAAAGCAGCATACAAATGTCTGCCTGGGTGCTTTAATGGACCCATTTTCACCCATGTGAGGCCACTCCATGGCAGCAGTGAAAGCAGGACCCTTCCCACCAGGCACAGTATGGAGCTGAGTCAGGCAGGCAGGGTTGCACGGAGGGCAGCAGGGTTTGGGCTCAACAGCCCCATAACCATCCAGCTCTGCTCAGCAGGCACCTGCCTTGGATCCACCACAAGCTGCTGGAAGCTGTTTCCACAAGCCTTCAGGAACAGCCACACACACAAGGCAGTTTGGCTTTTGCCAGCAGCCCAGCTCCTGCTCTCAGCCTGATCAAACCATGCCACAGGGCAAGCCCAGGGACATGCGCACATTTGCAGATGTATTTTATGGGAATCTCAGCTGGGACAGTCAAGGATTCACCTGCCTCTGAAAGAGGAGGACCAAAAGAGAAGGAGCCTCCAGTACGAGTAGCCTTTTTGAATCTGAAACCCTTCAACTCTGGCTTCAGCTAGGCAAAAGATTTAAAAGCCAAGGTTTGCCTTCTGCCCTGCACCCTACACCTCACCACTTGACAAGTAAGGTCCTGTTTGGTGTACAGGGAGGCAACCCACATGGGGGTAAGCGGCAGGGGGGCCAGGCACTGCCCAGCTGGCCCACGTTGTTCAGCATCTCTCATATAAACACCCCCATTTCCTTACATATATTGCCTGCTGGTTCCAGGCCAATCTTTCAATGCACAGCAGGTGCTGAATACCACCACCCACATGCCTCTAATTTCAGGTGACCTGCTTCATAGCTAGAAAATGTCAGGACAAATCAGAAGCCTGCCTCCGAGATTCTTGCCTCTTCCATAAGGCAGCCCACCTCATCTCCCTCCCATTTGGCACTGCACACAAGCAGCAGCTCCATATCCAGTGGGAGCTGGTTCAATCCCTTGCATGCTACCCAAATCAGATATGCAGATGTTAAAGGAGCAAGGCAGAGAGGATTCTAACCCTCTAGGGGGCAAAGAGGGACAAGGAGCAGGGGAGAGACACACTTACGTAGTATTTGTCATCGTTCTCATTGTAAGCCAGTTTCACAACCCCATAGGAACCCTAAAAATAAACACACATTACATAGTCAGTTCAGCAGCTTCACCTTGTCTCCTTGCTGCTCAAGGCTGGTACAGTGGCCATATACAGGGACCAAAAAACCCACCTTCATGTTCTCAGACTATGCCTACTCCTGAGCAAAGTCTGCAGGTGATGCGACCTCACAGCAGGGTTGCATATTTTGGCAGCTCTGTTGGAGCCACGGGGCATTTGAGGATTAACAGTGTCTGGAGGAGTTGAGTGTTAGCCCATCCTGCCCTGAGCCAAAGCCAATGTGTCTGTCTTACCTCAAATGTGGGTGGGGAGCAGAGAGAATCATTGCCAAGCAGATTTGGTTTGTGCAAGTTTGGAAATTCTGCATGAACCTCTTTCCTGTACTTGTGTACGAGACCACTGTCAGCACAAAATCTCTGTATCTCTTGATACAAATGGACTTCAGTGAGGACCAGCTGCCTGCTTTCCACCAACTGCACATTGACCAGGCAGATGCAGACCTGGATCGCTGCTGTAACCACAGGTCCAGTGACAGCTTGGAGCCAGATTCCATCCAGATGACTAGATTTTTGCAGTTCTATGTCAACACTATACATTTTATGCAAGCAAGACATGACATCATGGCTAGGTACCATCCTTGACAGATACCTGGAATGGTTTGGGTTGGAAGGAACCTTAAAGCTCATCCAATTCCAACCCTCTGCCACGGGGACCTTCCACTAGATCAGGTTGCTCCAAGGCCTGTCAAATCTGACCTTGAACACCTCTAGGGATGGGCCAGCCACAGCTTCTCTGGGTACTCTGTGCCAGTGCCTCAGCACCCTCATAGGGAAGAGCTTCTTCCCAATCTAAATCTCCCCTCTTTCAAATACCTACTGAATAAATGAGTAGGATTAACACTATAGCCTTCAAAACATATCTCTTGACCTCACTAAGAGCTGGAATTAAGGTCCTGTTCTCAGAGGAGACCAACAAGCCATCCAGATAATCCAGAAGCACAGCAGGTCCAGTAGACCCTCTACCAATCTTAGGGTGCCTGTCTGCTCACTGTGACTCACAGGGAAGGAGAAGGCAGGGGCAAATCCACCAGAGAAGGCCTCATGCTCTCCTTAGACAACACTTAAGCCAATGACAAAAGCCATAAGCTGTGTGTGAGTTTCAAGTAACATTGACCGATCTGCTGTACCACCAGCAGTGGTATCTCCAGCCTTACCCACTGATGCCAGCAGCCAAACACACAGCCTACTGCACAGATGGTAAGGTCCCTCCTCCCGTAGCCTGGGGCCTTCTGCTTTGGAGAGGAGTTTGTGCTAAATAAACTCTTGGTAAAGGTCCCTGCAGCTCAGGGTGCAGACCCTTCTGACTGCAAACGTAAGCTTCCAGACAGCAGCATTGCTCATGGCCCCATCTGCAATGGTGGAAGACATCCAAACGTGCAGGTGTCTGAGCTGCTCACCAGCCTAGACCTCTAAATAACTTTGGAGGAATCTCTTCTGAATCAGTCTGCAGCTTTTAAATGTGGTCCAGAATTAAACTAGTGTTTCATTCATGGACATAAAAACTTAAACTCATCCTGGTGGTGACCAAACACATGTCCTGATCTTTGTTTTTTTTTTTAACTTGATGGTCTGCACTAATGCATCAGAGGCTGTTAGTGTGACATTTGGCAAGCAAACCCCCTGGAAGGGGGCCAGCTGAACAACCTGCACAGGGAAGGAAGGTATATTTAGCTTTCAGAGGAAGCAGCTCCACTTTGACCTTGAACAAATCTTGCTCAAACTAATAAAGCGTAAAACAAACAAATCCCCCCCAAACAAAACACAAGGTTTGGCCTTGGCCAATAAGATCCCTTGGCCCGGCACAGTCTTTCCACTCATACTCATGCGTACATGCAGGTTGCTTGTGACAAACATGAGCTCCAGGAACTTACCTTGCCTATTTCACTCTGCAGCTTGTACTGGTTTAACTGCACGCAGTCCTGCAGATCAAAAGGGCATAATTAAAATGGTAAAAAGAAATGACTGAGTTTGAATCAGTAACAAGTAGAGGCAGAATGCTGAATAATGAAAGACTAAATCTTATTTAAATGTGTATGTGCTACACTAGAAACACTTTTTATTTTACTGTGCTCAATACCAAGCAGGAAAACACCTGTCCCCAGCTCCATGGAGTTCTCCCAGCTCCCAGGCACTCACTCCAGCCCCAGGGTTGCAGCACCAGCCTGGCAAAGACAGAGGCCCTCTGTGGGCTGTGCACAAAGGTTGTGCCTGCACCCAGAGGGGCCCTCATCAGGACCATGGACTGGTCTTAGAGGAGAGCACATGGATCCAAGCTCCTTTGCTGTGCCACACAAACAATAAAGGATTCCTTTGAAGGGGATCTGGTAAAATACATGACCTCTAAGCAGGTCTGATCCTTGCATGCAAGCTATCCAGCACTGAAATACCAAGGGGTGGGAAGGTGGCGGATGCTGCGTGACGGGGCTGTAATGGTGGGGTGTTGAGCTACTCAATGATTAGGAGCAGCACAGGGAGTGATGGTGGCCCCAGGCATTGACCACTGGAAAGCAAGGTGGGACAGAAAAGCCAGGCACTTACCTGGTATTAAATCCATACTTCCTTAGCATTGTACTACCTAAAGGAAAACACTTCCATAGAGCAGCAAAAGCTCCACAGCTCCGTTTCACTGGGAGCTGACCCCTCCACCCTCATTAGTTACAAGCAGAAACTCCCAGATGCCACAGAAGCCCTGGGGGGGGGCTCCAGAACATAAGTGCAGTGCGGGCAAAACACTCTACCTGCACCCAGCTCTGCCTGCACCAGGATCTGCCTGAACTGCCCGGCTGCTGGGGAGTACCCAGGGACCTGCCCGCCTTGGCCACAGCAATAGGGACCATGGTGAGAGCCCACTTCTTGCTGCAGTGCAGAGCTGCTGGCAGAGTCAGAGCACTCTTATGGGGGTCTCTGCCATTGTCTGGACTTCACACACAGCACTTACCTTCACTGCAGGGGCAGGGAGAGCCCCAAGCTTGGTGGGGTGAGGGAAGGGCCCCTCTGAGATGGTGCGTGCTCAGCTTTAGATGGGACATGCTTCCCCACACACAGCTTTTTGGAACACACCATTTGTCCCCGAGACTGCCAAGCACTAAAAAAGCTGGAAATTCACTTCCAGCCTCTGCACCAGGAACAAAGCTGATATACACAGACAGGTAGATTAGCCTCCCGATAAACCTCAAAATAGCCCTGCAGTCTACAGAAGTAGTGCCAGGACAGCAAAGCTGTGCCAGATGCTTTCGGCAAGATCAAGGGGTATTACAGCCTTGGGCCCTTGCAGAATCCCCATCCTCTGCCTCTCAGGATGCATTAGAACACGAATATGGTAGATGATATCTTTTATTTTCCCCACCATCACCAACAGAAGACACTCCTAACACAAGCAATCATCACAGTGAAAGGGAATACAAGAATGGTGAAGTGATGACTTTTTAAGCTTGCAAGCACTGGCTTGTCAAGAATACAAGGAATTATTTCAATCATAATCTTGTTCTCAGTAAGGAAAGCTTTTTCTACTGCTCTGACAGGGAAGAGGAGCCAAATGCGAGTAACAAGCCCATAGAAGTGTATTAACTCTGCTGCTAGCAAAGCACATAGCATTCCAAAGGCAAAATTCAATACATCAGAACTGAGAGAAACAAGACAGGAGAGATCAAGACCCATCAAAAGCAAAGACGTAAAACACAAGGCTGGTGCAAAACTGCAGGGATGAGGAAATGCTCACCAGAATGGCTAAGACAGGCAGGAAAACCCATTTCTCTCTGAGAAAGCCTCCAACCACCTCAGTATCTCCTCTCCCTGCAATGACCAGGTCCTGTTACCAGGCCTCCTCCCCTGAGTCAGGATTAGTTCCATGAGTAAATACAGCCTTTTCCAGTAGCTATGGACAATTTGGTCTGCACTCATACTGTGCTTCAAGCCAAGGTGACATCTCTAAAGCACCAAGGCTGCTGCTGCTTCTTGCCAAGACACTGTGGAGCTCTTCAGAAGAAGCAGAGCTCTTTGTGTAGGATACGGTCCATCCAGTGGGAAAACTCCCTCCCAAAGCATTTAGTGCAACTGAGGAGGGCCTATTCCTTGTCCCTGTGTCCAAGGCAAAAATTCCTTTGACTCTGACCATCACCTTCCCACCACTCTTAATTCTGCCTCATTCATTACCACTCTCATCCTGCATCAGACTGATCGCTTGAAACATCTCTCTAGTTCTTCACTGCTCATAAATAGAGCTTGTAAGCAATACCAGGACACCCTCTGTCTATCATCTGAGCTTTGCCCATGCTTCCAGCACTTGAGCTGAATGCAGCAAAATCAAACCAGATTATAGGTGCCTTCTACCTTTTTTATCCTTGGAGAAAGCCCATAATTCACAGTTCAAGTGACTGCTGCCACGTGTTGCTGCAGATCGGTAGGGTGGTTCTTATGTTAATTTGGTTCTCCTGCAGGAAGTGGGATAATTGTACTGCTCTTTTATTGGAGTAAACCACTTTTCTCTGGGCCAAGTGTTTCTTAAAGATAACATTGTACAATCCTTTTGATTTCATCACACCAATGTATTTGCAACTGCTGCTAAATAAGAACAGAGTAAGAACCCGAATGAGATCCTTCAGCGAAAAGCTGTCAGCAAATCAGACTCCTGTGTCTGTCCAAGTGTGCAAGAATTGTCCCACCTTAAAAACAACCTGCCTCATTTGTTCACATCTCCAAGGTACCACCCAGGGAGAGGAGAATCAATGCCACAGAAAAAAAAAAGCTGATTAAAAATCACAAAGCACAGTGAATGAGTTCAAACTGAAATAGAGGAAGTTCAGGTTAGATATAAAGAACCTTACTGAGGAGGCACTGGTACAGAGTGCCCAGAGAAGTTGTGGCTGCCCCATTCCTTGCAGTGTTTAAGGCCAGGCCGGACAGAGCTTTGGGTGACATGGTTTAGAGTGAGGCATCCCTGCCCATAACAGGGGGGTTGGAAATCTATGATCTTAAGGTCCTTTCCAATCCTAACCATTCTATGATTCTATGAAATCTAGAGTTCAGGCCCAATTCCGTGAATCCATTAACAACACTACTGGGTGACAGAAACCCTGAGAAACTGAGAAGTGAGCTTTGCTGTCCAGGGGTGGATGCAGGGATGAGGAGGAAGCAGACTGCCCACATACTTATATAATGAATGCATTAAAAGAAGGCAAACTCAGGAATCTGAAAAGAATGCAGTTTCAGCCTTCCAGGGGTACACTTTAAAGAGGAACATGGGAAAGAAAATTGGGACCTAACACCAGTTTAAACTCATCCTGTCTGGAAGGGGAAGTGAAAGCAGTTCTAAAGAGGGACAAAATTAAAAGCCAGTCAAGGGGTAACATAGGCACAGCAAAGAACACAACAAGTTATTCAGAGGCAGAAAAGGACACACAGAAAGCCCAGAGCTCATGGAAGTAAAAGAAATTAACACCCAAACCCAAGTGCTGAACCTGAAGCCCAGCACCACAAGCGGCTGCTGGCAGGAGCACTGGCACAAGGCTCAGCACTACTGGCTGAGCTCATACACCTGAGACCCCAAAGTTGGATGCATTCTCTTATTGGCAGAGTGGTTAGAAGAACAAAAGGGGGCTGGGACCAGTGGGATGAAGGCAGGTCCTCTCCAGCCCCTCTGCAGCTGCAGCTTTGGGCTTTCTCCTTCTCTCAAACCTTGCCCTTCAACAAGCTGGCAATGTAACTTTAAATAAAGGTTAATTAATACAAGGAAAAGAAATTAGCAATGCCTGGGGGAGACTCTTCTTTGAAGAAGTGTTTTCCAAGTCTCTATGATCTTTTCAAAAGAGCTGCAGTTTGAACACCACAGAAAAGACAAGTCTGTGAGATTCATTGAAGGGAAGCTCTCCAGTCCATGCTGTGTAGGAGCTTGGTCCCCACCACTGCCCTTGTCCCACCTGGGTTCACCTCTGTACACTTGCAAACAAAACCAGGCAGCTCCTAGAGACTGGAGGAGCATGAGACCTGGATCAGCACAGTGCTGAAGCACTGCCTCACAGCTCTTGGACACCAATTGCTTCAAACCAGTTGGCCAAACAAGCCGGAGACCTATGACAAAGATGTAGGAAGCCAAGGAAAGAAAGGACAAAGCTATCCATTTTTCCTGCCACCAGGATAAGCCACGGACCTCAAACTTTGGAAAATTCCCTTTGTCAGCTCATCCTTCTCCCTGCACAGTTGGGCCACCAGCAGCTACATCAAGGAGGGAGAATGCACTGGTCTGACTCATTTTCCCCACTCCTCCTAAAGCACAGAGGGCCCCAGCTGATGGATGGGAGCTGGAATGACCTCCTGCTGATCCCAGAAGGTGGAGGGACCATGCAGGTGCCAGGGCTGGAAAAACTGGGATGCCAGGGAGTGGGTGGATACTGGGAGAGAAAGGGAATGTGTGAAAAAAAAAGATTATGCAGCCAGAAGAGACTGAAGAAGAGAAAGTATAAAGCACTTAAGTGTGCTGGCAGGTATGGGGAGAAAGCCTGGAAAATGACATCTTTTATTCTTCTTCTATCCACCTTCAATAAGACTTCCTGGCTACCTATAAAAGCCTCCACAGCATTGCACTGTCAAATGCCACTTTCCAATAAGCAGCACCTCTACCCTTTTACAGATACAAACCCTGATATTTTAAGGGGGTCAAGCTGTCAAACACAGTGACAAAGTGCCCATCAGTCTGTACAAACATGGTCCAAAGAGCCTTGCCCTGGAACCTACAAGCACTGGAGCATCATCCATGCAGCATAGCAGCAACTGCTTTTAGCAGTCCTATGAAAATCTCCTCTTGCCACATTGCCAGCACTAAGCAGAAGCTGGGAATATCACATCAACAGAGGCAGTGTGAGCCAGCAACCCAATTTCTGGGACCTGTGCCTCAGCTCTATAGTTATGTACCCTTAATAGCATCAGCTTAATCACTTCTGTGCCACAGGGAAACACAAAGCCACTCCTTTGTTAGAGCAAAACACTGATGGGCAGCAAAGGCAGCAGATATCCCACCAGCCTCATAAGCACTCCACCCAGAGAAGGTAGCAATGAAACGACCTTCCAAGGCCATAGTCCATGAATAATCCAAGAAAGGAGGGAACGAGCAGGAGACTTTAAATTACACATCAGTTTTGATAAAGATAGGGCAGATTAGGTTAAGTGCACAGCAGTGCCGTAAGGAGAGCAGAATGAGTTACTTCTCTTGCAAAGTTAATAGCGCAGATCCAGACTTGGCAGCAGCACCTACTAGACACCAGCACTACCAACTCCGTCCCAGGGCACTGGAAACTGCCTCTGTGCGAGACAACAAATCCTGGCTCTGCTGCAGCCCTGCCAGCCCAGGAGCCATCATCTTCCTAACTGACAAACCCAAGCAGCTCCACTCAGAAGGCAAGGACAGGACATCCAGATTCACTGCCCACTCACCACTGGGTGAATCTTTCTGCAGCATCACAGCCTCAGCTTCAGCTCTTGGGTCCTCTCACCCTGAATATAAGTTTTCCTCCCAACCTGTAAACAAATATCAAAGCAGCATCAAAAAAGCTGAGCAGAGTCCCTCTAACTGACACATGGTGCCTCTGTAATTTAGCAGAGAACAACAGAAAATTCACCTCTGCTGTATCCTCATAGCACATCTCTCCATTATTCCTCCAGACTGGTTGAGGACACAGAGCTGCTGACAGCAAGCTGACACTGCTGCTATGACTGGAGAGGAAAAGCAGATTTCAACCTAGATGGCTATCAGCACAACACAGGAAATGTTGATATGCACTGTGCCATCCATCTCTGCTCCTGATAGACACTGCCTGCACATGTGCCACTGATAAAGCTCATCAACTTCATTTTCATTCTTGCGCACTGTGACTCACTCAGGCAGCAACGGATGAACAGGCACCTGAAAGGCACTGACTGATGGTGCTGGATACTCAGTTCAAGGAGAAAGGAGCAGATGAGAGCCATGGACTTGAGTACAAATGTGCAGCTTGCCTAGAAGATGTGTCAGAGTCATTTGCACGGAGACCAGGGGCAATGCCGTGACCAGTGAGCTGGATCTTGTCAGTCACCCACCAACCTCCACTGAGGGCTTGTGTATCAAAACCATCAACAGAAAACACAACAGCAGCTGCGGCTCATACACCAGGACTGTACTTCTCATCACAGATTTATTGTATCCCACATAGGGCCAAAAGCCTCAACACGGAGTCCCCCATAACTCCTAGAAGCCCAGCCCATACCTCCTGGCTCAGCACAGTCTTTCCTGCCCACACACACAGCTTTGCTAGTTGCTTAGAGCAAATGTACTGAGCAAATGCATTGAGCAAATGCACAACACAGTGGAAGATCTGCTCTCTATTTCTCTGTGTTCCCTGCGCTACAGCTCAGATTTGGACTGTCAGTGCCTTTCACAGCCATGAAAACAAAGACCATGCAACATATCCACTTAGGTAGGTCACCCATGGGATGCTGGAGCTGGGCTGTGTGCAGGGTACATGCTCACCTTGCTGTCACACACCTAACACTTAATGCTCATTATTCAGTGGCCAGCTTCAAACTTTCTCCTATAAATAAGTATGCATCTTCCCAATCCTCTTGTTACTCCTTACAGGATACAGATACTGCCCCTATAAGCTGGGAAGATAAAGCATAGCTCCTGAGAGCACTGCTGCAAGGGCAAGCACTCACCTGCAAACCTGCAGAGCTCTTACCTGGGCTCCCTTTCCCCTCCTATCACAGTGATTCTCCATTAATATGAATGACTGTTTCCAAGGAGCAGGGCTTTGTTAAGCACCTGGGCTGCACTGGAGCAGAGCTCTGAATAGTTATATTAGAGTGATGATTAAAACCACAGTACTGTGTAAAGAATTGCTGCAGGAGCAGGGAAGTGGAGGGCTCCACATGTTCACTTCAAACTAAGCATTTCCTACACAGTAGGCAGTAACTATTGCTCCCCAGGATGCAGATGCCATGGAAGAGGACAGGGTATTTTGGCTTTGGTTGCAGATGGGAATGTGCTAGTCACACTCGACTGCACTTCCTTTGAAACAGATTTCAGACAAGCCACACTGCTGGCACTAAGTACTGCAGGATGGGAGAGCTGGCACACAAGTCACGTCCGCTTCCAAAACTGGCTCCTCTCCTCCCTGTCTCCCTTATGGAAGCATATGGCTGCTGTCAGAGAAGCTGAAATCTCTGCAGTGCACCTTCTGTGGATATCCTCTTATCCTGGGGGTGTGTCACAGCTCATCTCACAGCTAATGTGACCTGCAAAACTTCCCAGCGGACAATGACCTGTTTGTTTGTGCGCAGCACCCACCCTCTCAGATGTGCAAGGGGCAAACACATTCCAGGAGGGAAATACTAAAAAACACAGATGTTGAGCTTCAGGTCACTTGGCAAAAGTCTAAACTTCAGAGGTTTGGGCCCTTATGACCACAGTGGGATTTAGGCATTTCATCTGGGAGCACCTCTGTGCCCAAGAACAACACACTGGCACAGTGGCACCAGCACAGCCACATTCAATAACATCTTCTTCCATCAACTGGGTGAGGAAGAGCCAGAGTGTAGCAGCTGTTGAGCCCCTGGCTGTTGTTGTCTGTCCCACTCTAGTGCCCGAACACAGCAGCAGAGGTGAATTCATGGATGAGCATTGCTGTACTGCCAGTTCTAGAGGAAGAGGATTGAAAATGCCCATTGAAAGGGCCTGTTCCTCACCACAAGGTTCATGGTCATGAGATGAACCAGAGGCTTTTCCTGCAGCACAGAGCAAGAAATGCAGTCCTCCCTGCAGGATAAGGCCAGCACATCCATGCCACCATTGGTTCCTCTCTTTTATGGTAGCTCCAAGTGAGACTGTGGAGCTCTGGCACCCAGAGATCCCCCTCCATTCCCAAAGAACAGAAACAAAAGACAAACATGAAGAAATTCAGTCTGGACTAAAACAGCAATGCGTGGAAAACTTGATTTTCCTCCACAAATAGCAGATAAAAATCCTGGGAAAAGGCACAGCCTGGACTTGGGGGAAAATGCAGGTATAAATCCATGTTTTTTTCCCCAACCAACTGCCAGTGCTGCTGAGATGATGCTCCCTCTCCAATACTCCAGGCAGCCCATTCACTACTTACAAACTTTCCCCAGAGAATAGCACTTTAAAAAACAAGGCCCCAAGAAGCACCCATTTTACACCACCCTCATCATGCCTGGCAGTCAAAGGAAGCCCTGCCCCTTCCTCACGGCCATTGCCGCAGGCTCAGCATCTTCAGCACCACACTGAGCAGAATGGTCTAAACAGTCTTCTTCCTCTGCTCCCGATCCTCTACATGACACACATCACAGCACAAGGAATTACAACCAGCACGTGCTTCCAGCAAGACACTTGACCACTAACAGCATGCAGCACTTCAGGGACAAATCTGAGTCCAGGTCTGGTAGCAAAGAGCTGCCAAAGATGGACAGCAGGAACAGCCACAGCCACCCTGAGAGTCTTCTCTGAAGGAGGGTCATGGCCTTCGGTTAACACTGCTGTTACAAAAGCTTTAAAGACAAAGGTAAATTCTGACAGGAGTAGGAAGAACCAGTGCATTTAAGCTCTTTATAAAATTAAATCATGCCTTCAATAATGACAAAACACAGTAGGAGATACATAATCTCCAGAAGCTTAAATCCATAAAATACCATAGGTAAAGCTGCTATGACTGATAAACTCCTGAAGGGCACATACAGCAGGGACATGAAAGCAAAGCAATTTGGCTGCAGCCCTTTGTCTGAACAGCATAAGAGGCTTTCTGTGTGCCACTGCTGCCACTCAGGGGTACCTATGCTGCTAACCCCAGCAGAGGTCTGGAGGATGGATGCGAAAGCCATTCCAAGCTAACACACCCCCTGGTTTCAGGGTTTTTTTTTTCCCTTAGAAGAAACACTGCTTTCAGATCAACTCCTCCAAAAACTGAAGACACCATTACCAGTTAAGCCAGACTTGCCTTACCTTAACACCACAAGTACAGGAAAGAATATGCCTACCTCAGAATCTGATATGGAGACCCGTTTGGACTCTATCGTTGGTCTCCTCATTATACGTGGTGATGGCCCTGTGGCATAAGGACCATAACCTGGTGTGTTGCTAGAAGCCAAATAACTTCCTGATGATCTTTCCTGAAGAGACAACTTCCTGCTTGATAATACAGGTCTAGTGAGAGGTCTCTTGGGAACATTCCTCCAGTGAGCATCTTCTGACCGTGGGGAAGGCAGAAATTCATTCATTCCCATGTCACTGTTGACTCCATTTCTTTGGCTGTCTTTTAGGTTATCAGAAAAGACTGTGTCATTCTCTTCAGTGTTGCCTTCACCATTTTGGTCACTTCTGTCTGGACCAACAGCCACATCTATAGCTGCTACTTGCTCTGCCAGTTCAGTCTGTGTGTCTTTGCAGCACATGTCTATATTTCCATCCATGGCATCTGCTGAAGAATCTCCCATGGCTGTGTCCAGCTCGTATGGTCTCAGATGGCACTGCAGAGAGCTGTGATGCTCACAGACAGCATATGGCCTGAAGGAACCTCTCCATGAAATTCCTAGAAGGAATAAATACAGACTGAATAATTGTATTCACTCAACATAAACACAACAAAGACATCCACCTCTGGCTTCTTCCAGTGTAAAAGAAAGGGAAGGCAAAACACTGTCGGGTTGTAAACAAGTTGCAAATACTCAGTAGGAAAGGCAAACCTAAGCATCAGGCTAGGGTTTATGAAAGCCATAAATAGGAGATTCAATTTTATGTGCAACAAGTGACACGGTTAAAGTGAACTTCTTCTGTAGCTAGACCAACAGTCAACCAGAGCTTACAATAAAGGGAGAAGTGAATAAGCTGAGGAGAAGGGGTCAAACTTCTGACTTCTTAAATTTCTATTTATAGGATACAAGAGCTTCTGTTATGTATCCAAACCCAACACACATAACTCCACAGCCCTTTAGGGCTCCACAGTAGTCTCTCTACTGCCCTGTTGGGCTCTAAATAGTGTCACAGAATGCCCTGGAAGGCAAGCCATGGCTGGTGACTTCCATGCTCTGTTACTTGCAATGGAGCCACCAGTAAAGGCAGCCTGGTTCTAGGCTCCCTCACAGAGTGCAAACACACGTTAACCTTGCTGCCCACCACATATAAAAGCTATATTGAGTTGCAGATCAACAGTACCTCCTGGTTACCGGCATGTGGGAATTGGCTTTTCCTTTGGAAAAGTCCTACAGAGCACAGAAACGCAATACAAAGCTAAAACTGCTGAACAAAACCTTATTTTCCTGGATGCTGATTTCAGACTCAATTCAAAACAGATTTCAGTCTTTCCAGCACAGACTAGAGCAGGAAATGATGCTCTGCAGCACATGGCCATCATCCCTTAATCACCTCTGAAAATGCAGTGCTGCAAGATGCATCCCTTCATCCCTCTACCCAGTTTCTGGGGATAGTGGAGAATTTAGTTTTAGTTCAGCAGTCTGCACCGCATTCAGTGCCTTTCAGTGTAGGCTTAACATTGAAATACTGAACCTTTGGACCTTCACATGCAAAGCAGGTTGTGCACCAGGTGACACTTGCATTGTCCTGTTTTCACACTGGCTACATTTAATTTACATGAGGAATGAGGAGCTGAGTAAGTTCAAAAAGCCCCATCCAGCATCAGCCGGGGGACATAGGAGGAGCTCAGAGCAAAGGCTGAGCTAGGATAGAAGCTGCCCAGTGATGCTCAGTTAAACACACCACAGCTACACTCTGCTGCCAGGAGAGACCTCCTAAATCCCTGCAGAAGTGAAGCAGCAAAGCTCAAGCAATCTTTTCTATCAATAAGGAAACCAGAAAAAGCTCTGGAGGCTTCACTCATGTGCCAGTCACAGAGGACATATGCTGGGCACTCAGTGTCACAGAAAGGAAACACCCAGATCTATCACATTCTTCCCCAAAGCCTGCTATTCACTCCTCATCCTCCATCCAGGTTTAATCTTGCTCCCTTTCTGCCTTTTCTTCAGGCCTGTTTGAAACAAGCTCACAGAAGCATCACTCACTCAAACCAGTAATGAAATGGTGAGATTTGCTTTAAAAGCTTCTATGAAAACTATATTTAAACTCTTCAATCCCAAAGCACAAATCCCTTTCAGACCTAGGATGCAAGCAATGGGGGTGGCAGCAAGGGACGGGGGCAGGGTTTGGTCCAGCACATACTGCATGTGGTCCCACAAACCCACAGGCAAGACCTCTTTGCTCTCCCAGGCCCCCAAACCAGCCTTCAAGCCATAAACCCAGCTGTAGACCTGAGCTGGCTCAGCAATGATCCTGTCCTTCCAAATGGCTTTGCAGGAAGTCCTCAGAGGACTTGCTACCTACAAAATGCTCATGTGAGGTTTGCACTTGGAAAGCTCCTGAGCTGACCTATGACCATCATGTCAGGGCAACTTCAAGCCTATGGCCACCCTGCTGGCTCTGAGGAGGCTTTCCTTGTGTTGCAGAGCTGTGGAGCAGCACATTCCCCAACCAGACACCAGGATTCCTCATGGGATGCCTTTGTGCTTGGCTCTGGGTGAAGGTTGGCACATTTCACCATTTAATGCAGCTTGCACAAGGGATGGGAGGAAACCTTTGATTCCACTATACGCTAAAAGATTGGCTTTGCTCTTCTGGCTACAGAGAAACAAACTCCAGGCCTTTCCTTGCTGCAGCTTTAGGTTCTGGACAGTCCCAGCCCACCTCACTCCTGGAGATCATCAAGCAGAAAATCAACCAGCAACTGAAGTCTGCAGCTCCTCCACCTTCTCCCCTCCTGCATGCAGGAACAAGGGAGGGAAGCATCTCCCACATTGCTGCAGGGCTGGCTATGAAAGCCCACAAATCACCCACCTGGACTGAGCACTTGCACATCTCACACTGCTGAGGCAACAGGAATAAAAGACAGAAGTGCTGGGAACAGTGGCCAGGTCCTGGCAAACAGCAATGCTCTTGTTAGTGCAGCTCTTCACTGCCCAGATGAGGCACCCCAGGGTGTCACCCCCTCAAAAGCAGCAGCACATTTGTACAGTTCTAACCCACAGCCCAAGCTGCAAAAAAAAAAAAACTCCAGCTAAATGACAACTTAAACTTAAGGTAAACCCCCATAAATCAGTTCATCTGATCAAAACAGACCCAAACAGCATCACAACAAATACTACAAAGCTGCTAAAAGTGTATTAAAACAGACTTAAAAGTACATAATTGTTCATCCAGAGAGCTGGGCTTTGTTTCAGGTTCTGCTATTCTGAAGGATTCCTTTTCACTGACAAATCCTCCAGAAGTGTATTGGAAAGCAATAGCTCCTGAATAAACAGATCAGTTATACACAGACCAGCCTCACTGTGCATAAAACTCAGGACAAAAGGCAATTACTTACTTCTGCAAGGCAAAATCAATGGTGGATTTGCAGTTAGTGAGGCTGTCACACAGTGACTGTGCTGTGATAGGAAATCCCAGAGGAACGGAGACACCATAATCACCTTCCACAAGCTCCTGCGCAGCTTTGGGCCTGACACTCTTCATGTGGTCACCAGCCTGATCCCCCCCAGCACTAAACATCTGTTGTAGCTCAGAGGATTATGCTGCAGACAGGAGCCAAAGCTGAAAACAAGCTTATATGAGCAAAATTAATTTACTTACATGTATCGTATTTGCCATTTTCCCCTGTAGCTGCTCCTCTGCTCCAGGGAGATTAAAACTTCCACACTGTTTTTCACAATACAGTTATCAAATGACTGCACATGTTTCCCAGACAGGCACATGGAACAAAAACCCTTTTGAAAGGAACAGGACTGTGGAGAAGATCTGTCCATGTTGTACGTGGGAGTGGGAGATGAGTACATGCAAGTAATTGTGCTGCTCAATAAAATATTTCAAAGCATTGTTTGAAAAACAAAATATCATAAATCTCATTTATTGCTTGGTCCATCCATCTGGCTCACTAAGAACGTTGCTATGAGAAAGGATGGGGAAGTTCAAAGGCCTTGGGCCTCAGCAGATCCAGCTTCAGTTCCTGATTTTGCTATAGGCCATCCAGAAAAGTGACAGTACAGCTTGGTCTGTCACAGTTCCCAGGTTAAAAGGAACGATGCTGCCCTCAGCTCACTTTGTCCTGTTTCCCTTTCTGGCTCTGAAAACACATCTGCCCTGTGCTGAGGTACCAAGTGTCTTTGCAGTAAAATAAGTCACAGTGAGTGATGACTACAATGAGCATTTGCATGGAAAGTGTTCAGGCAGCAATTTTGCTCCTTTTCAGAGCTGCAGACTTCTTAAATGCCTGTGGATGGCATTCTCCATGCCAGCACGGGGAACAGCAGAGATGTCACACAAGCCTGGGTTGAAGGCCACATCCACTAGACTCCTCTTAACCATACAAGACACACAGGCACTCTCACAAAGAGAGGTCCGAAAGATCACAGAAGGCTTCAGTCTGCTGCTTTAGTGTACAGTAGCAAAGGCAGGAATCCAGGCAGCTGGTCTAACTGTTGTAGCTAGCCATGCACCAGCACAGGCTGCCCGCAAAGGGGATGTCACGCCCATCTCCATCACCATCATCTTTCAGCTCAGGTTAGATCCCCACCAGGAACTCAGTCCTGCCCTGGGGGAGAGCTGACCTGCACATCCAGCTCTATCTAGTATCATCCAGAACTTGTGTTTCCTTCAGATGCTGCCCCACAGCATAGAGCCAGGATGAAGAATCTGCTCTGACTGATGTCAACCAGCACCAGAAACTCCCTTTAAGGAGAGAAGCAGCAAGTCCTGGGCTGAACTGCCAAGTCCTGAACAGCTCCTCGAATGACATTTTAGAAATACTAGGTCAGCAAGTCCCTTCTGGAGCCTGAGCTGCCCCCCACACCAAACAGCACAGCCGGGGACTATTTCCATCTCAGAGCCTCTTCTGTTCTGCAGTGGGGTCTGCAGGACTTCCCCATACACTCAGCATTAGTCTACTATCCTGACATGAGGGAGATAATTCCACCTCCCACTCTGATCCCATCAACTTCTTGTACATGAGGAGGCACTTGGCTGATGTCTGGCCAGCTTTTTCCACCACTTTTGTCTGGAGAAGCTTAAGGGGGACTTATTCCCACAGCCATGCACTGGAGCAACATCTGAGCTGCCCCAAGCCCCACAGCACAGAGTGTTTTACAACACATGGCTCTTCAGATTTAAGGAGCCAGCCATTTATTGGCTCTCATTGCTACAGTGAGAGAGCAGCCAGAGGGTTCAGTTTTTCTGCAGCAACTCAATTCAGAGCATGCTGACCTTCATTTCAGCTCTGCTACCTCAGGGCACACCGAGCAGGGCACCTAAAGATGAGATTGCCTCCTGCCAACCTCCACTCACAATGCTGCTGCCTCAGAGAAGCTCAAGAGATTCTTGGCATCTGGGAAAACCACTTTCAGCCATCCACTGGGCAAAAGGCAGCCCAAACCAAGCAGCAAAGAACAAGTTGCAGCTCTGTGAAGCCAAAAAGAAAGCAAATCCCTACAGTCCTTGCAGAGATAATCAAGACAGATGTACACCAGCTCAGCCATTTGGGCTGTGCTCTTGCTGGGAAGAGGGTAGTCATGGCTCGTACTGACTCCTGACTGGAAACAGGAGACATCAACACAATCCAAGTAATAAATAAGAATATATTGCTTGTGCTTTCTGCATACACACCAAGTGCTTACTTTATCCTGGGGCTCCCCAGGCTCTTGTTTCAGAGCACAGTCAGTTGTGTTTTGCTGAAGAATCACTCGATCCTGCTGTAATCATCCTGGTCCTTCACTTTCTTCTCTCCACAGTTGCTGGCAGTGAGCCTGGCTGTTGTGCCACAGCTGAAAATGAGATCGTAAAAGCCAGGCAATGGATTACTTCTCCAAAGCTACTACCACAGCTCTGAAAGCAACCAGGAATGACAAAGAACAGCAAGGTTTGTAATTCAAGCACTGGGTGAGAAATCTGAAAAGCAGGTTCAGGCCCCAGTCTCTGCCAGATTTCTTGATTAACAAACATCTCCAGACCATGGTCTGCAAAATGCACCAGTTCTGCTTCCTCCTCCTTAGTCCTTACCAAGGCTCAGGGTTTTCAAAAGGGATTTCAGAGCCAGTTCAGCCCCAGAGCTACAGAGAAGGAACACCCCAAGGTGCCACCACTTCAAGTTTGCCCTGCTCTCCCTCTCTTCTTACGAGGGAAGACTCCAGATGAAGACACGATCTGAGGATTGGGTCCAATGCAGGACTAATGCTTTCACATTCCTGGATGTAAGGTGTGGATGCAGATGTGAGACAGCAGTGCCGGGAGAATGATTGGACTTGATGGCCTTCAATGTCTTTTCCAACCTGATTGATTCTGTGCTCCTCATGTGAAAAAAGTGAACCCTCCTTCACACCATGAAGGCCAAGTAACCAATTTGAAGAGCATTTAACAGCATGTTTTAAGTATATTTTGAAAGTAGCCAGGATACTGAACTAAAGTCTACAGCCTGAGAGACAACCATCACCTTGTGCACAGAGTACTGAGATCAGCAAGTTTTACCACACTATTTCATCACCCCATGTTCTAATTACACAATGAAAGAAATCTGTATAATCAGCTGCAATTACACTAATTGCATCTATAAGCAATAATCAGCCCAAAATTACTCTGAAGAAAAAGTTTCTACTTAAGGAAAAGCCTGTAACAAGAAAACATTGAGGAGTGTCAAATCTATCCAAGCAAGAGCAATATTAACATTAAACACCCCAAATAACGCTGGGGGAGCAGGATCTCTGCCAGAACCCTCCCTGGATGCAGCTATAGCAGCATATTTCAACCATGGCATTGGTGGGGACGGCACCATCAAATTAAGGAGGAGTTGTGCTCCTTTGTATTCACACCCTGGCTGCAAACTGCTTTTGTACAACAGGTTTGGCTGTCTGGTTTACAGCAGATAGAGGTTCTGTGAGACCTGTGATGATCAGACGCTGATGCTGGACTGTATTTGCTCCTACTTTAATCTTTTAAAGCTGTTCATCAGTGTATGAGTAATGGAAGTGGTTTTATTTTGCAAATTATAGCTGGGAAAGCATGGGGAATGGGCAACAAGAGGCACTCAGCTCACACAGCCCAAAGGCTTTGCTTGTAGTGATGCCACGTGCTTTGAGTCACCATCTCTGCAACATCCCACAAACCCAGCACATCCCAACACCCAACTCCACATGGCTACACTGTCCCTAAAGACAACCTGGTCTCAGATTTTAAGAAATCGCATTTGCCCTTGTAACAAGGGACACAAATGGCTTGAGGAAGGACCCCAGCCATTGTGCCAGCCTGACATCAGCTCCTAACACCACAGCACAGAAGGACAGAAGGATGGAGGAGGTCAGGGTAGGTAGAGAACACGTAGCCCAGTCATGCTGCATGGATGGCTGTCCTGGCACATCCCTAGCCACACCACATGGTTTGCTTTACCTCCAAGAGACCCCTAGGGAAAGCAACATGAAGGAATTTGGCTTGAAATACACACACAGAACCTGAACAACACTTGAATCACTCAGTTTGAGGTCAAAGAAGAGCAAAAACTCAGGAGACACGCATTTCCAAAGTTGCTCCTGTGCATGCTCCCATCTGATACTCAGCTGATGCTGGCTCAGACCTCAGAGTCTGCCTACTCCAACCTCCTCTTCAATACCTATCCAGAGTGCACGAAACACTGCACATGCAGCTTGCACCATGTACAGGGAAAGCTGAATCCCATCATCTGGTGGAAAAGCATCCTTCTGACCACCAACTGTACATGCTCTTACAGCTTGTGGTTGCATAGGAGGCATGGACAACATCAGCTCATAGATAGGTTCCTTGTAGGGTCAGTGCAGAACCTGTGCAGCAGAGAGAGGAGGCTCCAGGGGTTGAACCTGAGCAGGGAGGAGGAGAAGGAGGAGGAAGAAGTGTCAAGGTTGCTGTCACTTGCTGAGCTGAGAGGCAGCGTGATTCCCAGGACAGAGGGCAGCACAGCTTGTTGGAGGTGGCATTGAAACAGCCAGTGAGGGGGTACCTCAGAAAACAACTGAGACATGTCAAATTATGTGAAGCTCAGGAGGCTTAGATGATCTGTGAAATATTAACAAGCAAGGCAATAGCCAGACCCCACTGATTCATGAGCAAAACAATTCCCTGAGAATGAGAGAGTCTTTAATATTTAGGGTCTTCATTGCAATAATGACTTTTCAAATGTCTGTACCACAGCAAGGTAAATGGCAGGCTAAAGAGAAAAAGCTTGTTCTTTGGGAAACTCGTCTCAGGTAAGCCATCTTCTGCTGCAATATGTAATGATACCTCAAAATTGCCACAGAAAATGACAGTGATGAACAAACCCTAAAAGGAAGAAATCAAGAGGACCTGAAGAGCATTAGCAGTCTGCAAGGACGATGTCTAACCCTCCACAATGGCCAAATCCACTCTGATCTCACGGGAGTGGAACTAAAACCTCAAATCAAACTTGTCTCTAAACCACAGCAATTGCTGCAGTGCCTTTGGGTGATTATACTGCAGAGCAGGACACATTTGATCCAAATAGGGCCAGGACATGAGCAAACAGCCTATAGAAAGCGTGCTTGCATATCTTCAGTCAGAGACCAGAAGCCACAGGACCATACAGCTGAGCCCACCTTTTGCAGATCACAGCGAGCAGCCTGTCTGCTCGTTTTGCAAGGCAGTTTTGCTCAAGGATGGCAGCCTCCATTTAGCTGCCTGCTATGCAGGAAATGCCATTTCTTTATCCTTTTAAAAGGAGTTTTCTGTGTTTCAGTTTGTGCCCATTGCTTCTTGTCCATTCACCGGGCACCACTGAGACAAATCTGCCCCCATCTGCCTTACTGTCTCCCCCCATGAGGCATTTAAATACAGAGACAACCTCTTCCATCCTCCCTCCAGGCCCTTGCCCTACTGCTGCCAACATCCACCACATATGCAGGAGCCTCACACTTCTGAGGGCTCCCCATCTGCCCATGTGGGCTAAAAACCTGCAGAGAGGAGGAGCAGAGAGGAAAACACATCAACCTCCTCCTGCCAAGACAAGCTTACACAAGTCTTGTAACAAACCAGGTCAAGCAGCAGAGCTTTCAGCACTCTGCATTAAACCTACACAGGCTGCAAGTGAACAGAGGGCTCTGCCAACTGTGAATGCTGCCACCTCGACCCAAGGCCTGTTTTCCTCTAATTTTGGGCTATATTCTGCAGCACAGTCCCACGAGCCTGAGCAGTGTCCAGCTCCCTCAGTGCAGCCCACAATACACACTAGTAAATAAGTAAATTAAGAAGGAAAGAAGGAACAAGCTGAAATGGTGCAGCCAGACTGCTGCTGCAGCAGCCCACAGCACCACTGGCATCCGCAGCACTCTGCCAGGCCATTTCCTCCTCCCCAGTTGATTTATTTCACCAGCATAGTTCCCAGTCTCCTGCCCTGCACCCATTAGCACCTTCCACAGCAACTGTCAACTGTCTGCTTTTGAGGCAGTCACGGATGCTCAGATTTCCTATTGCTGCACAGTATTGAGGAATTCCATGACAGAAGCAAATCACTGCAGAAGAGTGCTGGTACAGTTTAGGAGCAGCGAAGTAGGATCTGGGAAAGCACACTTCTAGATCATCTACACAGAAAAGTAATTCAGCATCACATACCTCTGCCAGCTCCAGATCTCACTGCATTGAAGTTAGTGTTGTTTAAAAAGTACCCACAACAAACAGAACAAGCCACCAGGCAGAACAAGCTAACATATATACATGTCAATCTTAGAGGTTTATCTTCCTCCCAGATAAGTAAAAAGCTTTCGGCTGCCCTTGAGAGATCTGGAGGCATTTCAGGGGATATACTAGAGTTGCTTAGCTCTGTAAGCTGGCTGCAGAGAAGTTTTACCAGCATTTCCAGCTGTTCCAGGACTGCCAATGTCCAGCACAGAACACAGCAGGCTTTCTTCCCAGCACATCAAATAAGGGAAGATATTTCTAGTCTAGATGATGATCTCTACAGAGTTTTAACCAGGGAAATGATCCCAGCATCCATCTCTAAGTGTCCATGGGCTGAAGCTCATCATCAGCTCTGCCAATCTGTATGCCCCAGGGCAAAAGGCAAAGAGCAGAACTACACAGAGCAAGACAAAAAGCACTGAACTCTGGAGGAAAAGATAAATGGACTTTAAATTCAGAGCTCAAAGTATTTGCTGTATTTCCACATGGATAACTCCCACCTTCTGATAACCCTCATATCTTTAGAACCCCCAGGATTGGAAACCATGTCCTCCACTAACCTGCCCAGAATCAAAGGCAGCAGCAGAAAGGCTCCGTAGAGAGGGAACAGGCTCCAGGGGAACAGATCCCACAGGAGTGAGAACCAGGTAAACTACCCCTGTGATTACCCTTGTCGGTACATATAACCCACACTGCTTGGCAATGTAAAGGGTAGCAAGCTTCCCAATGCCTTTGAAGCCTTAAGCTTTAGCTCTTTAAGCCAACATGCACTTTGAAAGCCCCAAGGTCAATGACTGGAGATTATCCAGGGAGTCACTAGGCAAAGGCTGTTGGAAAAAAAGCTGCTCTTTTGAGTCACCAAAACCTTATTGCAGATATTTAGGCTGATGATAATCTCAGCATTTGTCAGAACAGAAGAGACAAATGAAATTCTCCAGGTGCAGCTTTAGGTGGAAAAACAAGTGTGCAAGTGCCACCCTGAGTCCCCCTAGTTGCACCCCAGTGATTTTGGCTGTGCACAGAGAGGCTGGGGCTGAGTGGCAGCAGTGGTTGGAGTGCCCTGGGACACCAAACCAGCCCCTCTGCTCTCTGTGGCTCAGAACAAGTACTGCACATTGCACCTGACCAGGCAGAGCCTTTCTGAAGCATTAGGAATAATACAAACCCATCTGACAGCTCTACTTCTGCAGAGCCACAACAAGAACAGCAGAAAAGGGCACGTTTCTGGTCCAGGAGCAGCAGGGGCAGTAAATCTGCTGCCAAGATGCCCCTTGCCGAGCAAAGTGCAGGTTTTAACAGCAACACAGGATGCAGTCTTGCTTTGCATGCCCCAGGGAGGCTGAGATGCAGGAGGAGCTGCTCCAGCTGAACACATAGGCACAGAAGAGGTACCGCCAATCTTGATGGCAGCACACACAGGGATATCTCTTTGCAGAGTCAAAGCCTCCTTCCTAGTCACTGCCTAGGGCTGTGGCACCCTTCTGTACGCAGCAGGTAAAGCCATAGAACAACGCCTTCAAAACCCAAGAGCAGACAGAAAGCATCAACCTCCAAAAGACTTTTAGGCTCCTCTCTGCCCTGCAGACGATGTTACTTCCAAATAAAACCTGAACTTGGCAGTTTGCTGCCAAAAAATTCAAGGCAGTGGAAAGGCAAATACAATCTAAGGGAGAAGGGGGGGAGATAAGATTATGTATTTTAATAGCAAGCAAAGATGCAGAAAGATGGGATGTGGTTTAGAAATGTAGTGTGAGCACTGCTCATGGAGCCTGGCCTGCTCCTTGTGCAGCAGGTGAATGCAGAGGAAGAAATCGGAAGCCAACTGACTTGGGCACTGGTAGCAATACCTCCTCCCATCAACCACCCCATGTCCTATGAGACGTCTCCGTGGTCCAGGTCAGGGTATCACTGACAGGTCAATGACACTGCTCTGGCTACTCAGATATCCTTCTCTTGTTGCCAAGGAAAAAGAAATCAAAGAACAGAACTGGGAACAACATGAAGAAATAAGCAAAGCCTGCATTTAAAAGTCTTGCTGGCTCCCAGCCAGCACAGCACCTTCCAGGATGCATCTCAGAACAACAGTCTGTATGCAGCCACCGAGTTTCCCAACACACTGCTGATGTGATGGAGATATCAGCTCTACTCCAGCAAAACACTTAAGCACATACTTGAATATTAACTATGGTTTCAGGACATCAGAAGTGGCAACATTCACGTGCCAAAGTGTGAACAACACTCAAAATCTCAGCCTCAGAAATGTGCAAATACTCCTATGAGTGTCTGGATGAATATATTTCACATGTGTCTAAATGAAAGAGCTGCCCAGTTTCACTGGAGCTGTCCCAGGCCTCCTTTCCCAGGAGGGGAGGACAACAGCATTTTCTTCCACATTTGCATTTACAGCTCTTTCTTAAACTAGCAGGGCTCATCACAAGGAAGCACTGGAAGTAATTCCCATCGCATCCGTCCTCTTAGATGGAGCCCACTCCTATCCAGCTTCTTCCTTCTACCTGCTCAAGATGCAGCGGCACAAAGAACCACCTTGAGCTCTGCATCCTACCACAAGGAGAGAGCACTGCACTGCCCCCAGGGCAGTCACACACCTCATGGAGGCAGGGCCGGGCTCAGTTCAGATGAGTTTGTAGATATCTGCACACAAGACATGGGGAGTGAGGACACAGTCCAGCCATGGGGTGGCAAAGAGACCTCACCCAGTTATACAGACCAGCTCAGATTCAGTCTTCCAAAATCACAGCTCCCACCACAGGCTGATGATGGTCCAGCACTTGGACACAGCTCCTGCACTGATCCAGAAACATCAAATGTCATCAACCAAACTCCCAGCAGAAGTACAAATAAACCCACAGAGGTAACCTACCTGGAAGCAGCTTTATCTGCAGCTTCATCTGCATTCTCTGCACATGAACTAACCTCACGGGAGAGGTTTTCTGTGCAGTAACAACAAACCACTAACATCTGCCTTTAACTGTTATTATAGCAACATTATTATCATGTGTTAGTGTAGTATCTTTGCCTTAGAGGTTTAGCAACAGGCTTGTAAATTAGTTACATTTTAAAACAGAACACAAAGGAACTTCTGCAACGAAAAGAGGCAAAACAAACTGGAAGACTTTTTGTGGAAGGGATAAATTCTCTTGCCTCAAAACCTCTGAAAGGGACTGCTGGTAAAATCTTCCTGCTTGTGACCCAGGGGCTCCAGCATAGACAATCGGAGAGACTTCCAAACCTACAAGCCTGAGAATTATTCTCTAGTACCTGACAAAGGAATCTCATAAGTAAACTATTTTTGGCTTTCCTTTCACCAGTTCTGTTTAACAATAAACCCCTATTCTTCAGCTTCCTGGGTTTGAAATAGTGGCCTAATACATCTCAATGGAAATTCTCATTTACATGGTATCTGTCACCTGCTGTGACCTACTCGTGTTTTACAGATGGTCCCTATTCCATTTTCAGAGAGGAGTTAGGAAGAGACACTGGCTCAGGATCACCCAGACACAATGTTCAGCAAGAGAATCTCACATTTCTAATTCCCAATTTCTGGCTACTTCATCCTTTGTACTCCTCCTGTTGTCAAAGTCTAACACCACTACATCATCATTCCTGACACAAAACAAACTATTACACTGGAGTCATGCTCACAGAGCTGTTAGTGAAAGTGCAGCCCCATTTTCAACATCTTAAGCACTGATAAAAATTTAACCACATCCAGCTGAGCAAAGCCTATGCCTAAGCCAGGAGCAGTGCCCCATGTTGCTGCCTTCATGGCTTGTCTCTCTTTGGTTGCCACCCAGCCATGTAGGTCAGGTAAAAAGCAGAAATAACACTGGGAATCTGGTTAGATCAGGAATAGCCTATATTATATTAGATTAGATGAGATTATAATGAAAGAGAATAAAAAGAAAAAAAAAACAACAAAGTTTATTTGCTATCTAAAGTTTACAGTGGATTACAAAGCAGTTTTGCACTGTTCCCCCAGGTTCTCAGATAATGCAATTCAGTTGCTTAAACATGTGCACATTTATGAACATTCAGGTTTAAGTCAAATTCTTCAATATTTTGGTAATGGAAAAATATCATTACATATAAATAACGAGTTGAGAACAGTCCAGTTTTATTGGTACAGCAATTCTGAGAGTGCTCCAAGGTCTAGCTTAGATCTAAGGATGCTTTTACATACTGCTGGTGGCACAGGAATTTGACAATAGGCTCAGACTTGCAGCTACAGAGTGTGGACTCATTAGAGTAACCTGAGAGCAAAGCTTGAGAAGTCTGATTTGAAACATGAGATCACTCTGCCTGACCAGGAAACAGCAAACTAAACTCTCAGCGCTGCAGAATTCAGACTAAGCTCCTGTGATGCAGGACAAAGCTATTTCCTCTGCTGTCAGATAAACCACCCTATCACGTTCTTGCCAAAGGCCTTGATCTGACTGCATTATCTCCCTTCCCACAATCATTCTTTTTTTAGAAACTTTTTAAAAACATTATCAAAGGGGGAGGTAGAAATTTTAAGCTCATCTCTATCCATGCTGTTCTGGAAGCACTCAAAAAGAGAAGCACTCACTCTAAAAGTGACTAAGATGTGAGTCATCTGATGAGTAAGCACATTGGCTCTAGAAGTCTCATTCAATCCATGACCATATCTAAATCATTTCATTACCTAAATCACTTGTTCATTTGATATTAATACAGCAGCAGCCCCAGGTCAGGAAAGGGTCCTGTATCCAGCACCAGTGTAACTGCTAGGACAGACAGTACACCACCAGGAAACCCTGTGCTGAAACAGCAGAAGAAAAGCACAGGGCAAATTTGTATTTCAAGTGCTCTGAAAGACACCTCCAACCTCAGCTAACACTTTCATGCAGCACAAGTGCAAACACAAGCCCTGCTCCTGGCAGCAGGGACGCAGAGCAGGCAGGTGCCAGGACTCCAGCCAAACTCTTTCAACATCCTTCTGTTACTCTTGCACAAGCTCTTATCTGAAGCTGTAAAAGCATTAAGTTAAAACCACTTATGGTACTTCAATATCTCTCCATTCTGGAGGAATATGAGCACCCCGCAAAACAAATGTGCTCATCTTCACAAGCATCCTGTAGGATACATTCATGAGCAGGGATATAGAGCACTGGGGACTAGATGTAATTCCCATAAATACTTGTTAAACCCCAGCAGATACCTTGATGCCTTTGAAATGCTAGCTGAAGATCTAACAGCAGGTCTATGACAGATATCCCTCTGCCCTCTTCCTAACATCCAGGTGAGGACATCAGCCAGCAGGTCCCTCACACTGCTTCGCTTCCTCAGGACAGCCACAGGCAAAGCAGCATTAACACCCCCAGCAAACAGCCTGTCCCTCCCAGCAACAGTTAGTCTGTTTAGTCTGATTTACAGCCCAGAGCACAGTCTGCTGTGAGGCTGCCGCTTTCTCCATTTCAATCAGTGCAGCACAAAAAACACACTCATAAGTGGAATAACTTCATAGAATTGACTCAAATTGTTCTGCATGATGATACCACTGGCGTCACACTATGACCCGTGTCTTGGCACTGCATTTCCACAGTTTTTTAGGCTTTCTGGATCTTTCACCAGACCCATAGGAGAATGCAGTCGGGGTTTTCACTGCACTTGCCTGTGAGCACCTACCTTTACATAAGCAGATATAAAGAACAGAGATTTCTTAGCAGGGAGTGAATCTGCAGTTTGCTTGTGTTTGATTAGAGGTGCTAAGCATTGCCAACACTCACCTGCTCTCCTCCACAGAGCTTAGTCTGCTCTGCCTTTATTATTCCTTTGGCAGAAACAAAAACTTCACACCAGATCCATTGACCACCAGCTGAACCACTTGCAAAGTGAGGTCAGATAACCCCATAAAGACAGTCAGCCTTGGCACCACAGCTGCTGTCCTGGAGCGTGGCAGTCATCTTCCCCGGCTGAAATGTCACATCGTGTCTGCCCATGCCTCCTGGCCACCCTTCTACACTCCCCTTCCCTTCCAGAACCTCAGCTTCACCACCGAGATAACCTACTAACATGGAAAATGAATCATCTCTGGCAGCAGGAGGGAAGAGAGCTCAGACAACAGATTGGGCCTGAGGATGAAGAGGCTTACACCCAAAGAGGCAGCCTAGAAAAACCTGGATATTAAAACTGAGTAACAAATACCACAAAGCAGAAGCTGCCAGCATTGATGAGGAAGGATGAAAAGGCTGGAAATCTCCACAAAGGGTTACAACAGCTGCCTCTAGGCACAGGTGCAAGATTAGCAAAGGATAAGACAATTTTCAGCATCATTGCAGCAAACACCACTAAAGGTGCAGGTGGGTCAACACACACCCAAAAGGATTCAGACAGAGGATCTCAGGACCAGCAAATCAGCCGTGAGCACAGCCCAGCTGCTGTGGATAGCACAGGCACTTATACACATGTTCACAGACATGTGCAGACACACAGCTCACATCCCACCAGCACATCACCATCTATTGCTCTCCATGCTGATCGTATGGGATGCATGAACATCTTCCAGGAGGGAGGAAAATCAGTCACCAAGAAGAGTGCACAGTAGCTCCACCACAAGTCCGCTTCATGTTGATGCAGACACATCCACTCTCCCAGACTAAATGCATTCTTCAGAATAAAGGGTAATTACCAGCTCTACTGCTATGGTTGTAATGTCATGAGATCTGCCTGTTCCCTGCTGCGATAACTGTTCTCTATATCTGTCTCTGTCCAAGCAACCCTCCTACGCATGGATAAGTCAGGAAGACTTCAACAGGGGCCTCCAGCTCTCCTGGTCATCACACAAGGCACTTGCTGGCTGCTGGAGAATTACAGACCAGCATACTGCTGCAGCACTTTGAACTTACACCTCTGGCACTGAGAGAAGTGAACCCAGGGGCTGATCCTCTCAGCAAACAGCTGTACCTTGGGCAAGGAAAGAGGCAGGCAGAAAAGAGCTTAGTGTTACCCTTAATCCTTTTCTCTGGGAGTCCGCTGCAGAGCAGTAAGGTCAGTCTCACCCCTGGAAATACTCCCTCAGCTCTCTGTATCCAATCTGTGAGCAAGGCAGGCCTGCCCCAAGGTAACCAGCAGCACACCAGTGCAGCTGTCTTTCCTGGCAGTTGAATTCAAAGGAGGCTGTGGGGAGCAAAGAAGCAGTAGGAAAACACTCAGAATAAAACACTGCATAAAGACCCTGGTTTCAGCCTGAGCGTTTTGCCCTGCTCCAACTGGAAGTCACTGGTGAGATTTCATTCACCCTCTGCTCTGTGACAGCACAAATCCCAGAGACATTACACACTCACATGGATTTCTCACCCCTGGGGAAGTTCCTTCCTGCCATAAACACATTAGTGAAGTCAGTGACAACAAAGCTCCCCAAGGATGGAGCTGTGTGCAGTTACCACACGCTGTCCCACCACCGGCTCTGCTCCAAGGACGACTGCCAGCTGTGGGCAAGGCAACTTCATCACCACTCTGTTTTTAAACAACCAGAGCATTAACTTGTATAAACAGTTGACGCCTGTTTAGGAAGCTCCATTTTTATGAGCGTTCATACATGAAAAGCAACAACTTAGTGCATTCGAGAAGAGGTGAAATTGAGAGAGGAAGAAGTTTCTGCTATAAATAGTGGAACATTTCCCTGAGTGCATGTTGTGTAGCCTGGCTCCTCCAGCTCTATATGTGTTTTTGTGCCATGCAGCCTTTAAATCTGTTCCCTCCAACATCTGCAACTTCACTTTAAACATCTCATTTCCCCAGACTGCTGCTGTGATTTTCAGAAAGGCAGAGCCAGACAGAGCATTTGTGGCTTGCCCAGGGGAGACATTAGTCTGACTGGCTAAAAACGTGCTCTTTCCCCTGCTTCCCCAGCCTGCTGTCCTCCCCTTGCTGCATCTTGGCCTTTAGACAGTAAGCTTTTGAGTCACGGTCTGTCACCAACTCTGTGTTTGCAAAGCACCATCCCCACAGGATGAACCATAAACAACAGAAATGCAAAATCCTGCTTGTACAGGGGCTGGTCTAAGCTCATCGGAAAGATGTCTCTCTCTTCAATGGCATGTGGACCAGAGCCATAACACCAGCATGAGCAGAAAAGAGCTATTTGCAAAACTAACTGTTTGGGGAGCACAATCATGCAAGAACATGACCTTCCAGCAGAATGCCCTCCTCACTTTCCAACAGACCCCAGAAAGTGTGTGCATACATCTATGTATGTTTCTATCAAGCAGTTTTGGCACAGGAAGCATTCTGATGCCATGGTGACGGGTGCTTTTGCAAACCCTTCACATAATAGAGATAAGCCTGTAGCCAGTTATGAAAGCAACATTGCTGTGCTGACAAGATCCACTGCTAGTCTGAAAGGGACACAGATTTAACTCTCTGAAAAATATGAAAACAAAACCCCAGATCCATTGTTCAACAGATTAATCAGGCTCTAGGAAGGCTCATCAGGGATTGGGTTCAATCTCTGCTGTTGTTCTTAGTGTAAGCCCTGTACAGCATTAACAAAAGACTCACTTAAGCCCCCAGGCTCTCAGTTTACTTTGCAATGAGACTCTGCCTGGGCTCGCAACATTTAACATACACAGGAGGACAGCGACAAGAGGAAGAATTTGGCTGAAATTTATACTGCAGCAAAATAAAACTCTTAATGGCCCTTTTCATAAGGGTAGGACTAGTAGTCCCTCCTCTCCTGAGGAAGGCCAGTATGGGAGAGAAAGGAGCTGTGGTGCCAATATTGCTGCCCCTGACCCAGCATGGTCTGGGCATGATGCTGTGCAGGGACCCCCACTGCTCCAGTCCAGGCACCAAACCCACAAACAAGAGCCAGTACTTTGCCAGGGAGATGACAGACAGGGGGAGAGAGAGGAGAGCTCGGGATGATGCAAAGGTATGTAAAAACGTATGTGTTGACAGGAGCAAGCCTGGAGCTGATAAGCCCTCAGTCAGCTCAGGGCTGGGCAGTGCTGGCCTGTGCCAAGTGTATCAGCAACAAGCCACAGATGGACTTAGAGCAGGAAGGCTCCTGCACACCAGTGCAAAGGTACAGCCAAGAAAAACAAAGCACAACCACAGAGTGTGGGGTTCTGGGGACTGGATGGGGCTCCTCTTGTCCTGCCAGCTCCCATAAGAGGCTGCAGGGACGTGCTATGGAAAAGGGGTTAATGGCATCCAAAGAGAGAAGCCACAGAGGGAGTGCAAACAGGTAAATGAAGCATGGGAATGTCAGCCTGCTAAGGAACAGCATCCTGCACCCTCGTGGGGTGTCAATTATCTGCTCTCCAAAGCCCCCAGATTAGAATGAAATACAGCGCTGCCACCTCTGCACCAAACATTATTCCTTCCATAAAAAGTATTTCCCTACGTCTCTGTTATGACTCTGCCACTCTACTCCAGGCCCCCTCACTCTTTTCCTCCAGAGAAGGCATTTGATGAAAGGAACTTTCCTGACTGCAGCTTTTGTACTTGTCTTGTAGATCCCTGCAGGGATGGGCAGTGCTGGGGGAAAGGGGCCACCTCTGCTTACACCAGCAAAAGGAAAGGGTTTCTTCCCACTGCAACTGAGGACTGCACCTACTTTGCTGAAGGTACAGGGAGGACGTGGAGCCAGCAGGTTGCTGTACAGCATGCCTAGCAAGCCCTTGGATTCAGAACTGGCTGCACAGCTGGGAGAGGTAAGACAAGCACCTACTCTGCACTTCCCTATTAAAGTTCAGAGGAGGAATCACTGCTGTAGAAGTGGGGAGCCCAAGACTTTGCTGGCAGCACAATGCTTGGGAGTCAAGTTTTACTCCCAACTGTCATCACACAGATTCAGACATACTGACCTCAGCTTGCTGCCTCTCTGCAAAATGGGCCAGCAAGTCCTCATCCTGGTGCTGGGTCCTGTCCCCTTGCAGATGTCTCTCACTTCCAGCAATGCTTTCACCTAGTGCCACACTGTCACCTTCCACTGCTCAAACTCCCTACTTGCATAAATCAGCTGTGGCACTCATCTCCTGCAATGCTGAACTGGGACAAATGCCAGCGTATACATTGCTGGAGCACAGCTTGGTGAAGTGTATAGCGACATAGCATCAACCAAACGGTTTCAAGTGGTAATTAATCTGCTACAAGAATAAATAGTACATATACTTTCAAGTGTTTGCTCATTTCCTGAATGTCTCTCGTATCTAACCAGTAAAGCACATTTTGAACAGTAACACTTGTATCTTTTCCCTTCCAAGCTAACTCTGTGCTATTTACTTAAATTCAGAGAGAAAATTTAGTTGGAGAAAGGTTGAAAGGTAACTGGATTTTGGAAGTGTGCTGAGCATTCAAACCTGCTCTGAACAACAAATACTTCTTACAAATGCTAAATCTTTTCTCAAACTTATATTATTTTATAGACAAATTTTATAGACAAATTTTATACAACTGGTTGAGCCCTATTGGGTGGCCAAACTGCTGGTCAACAGCCTTCATCAGCAACCATCACATGGGATGCTCACTGGTCAGAGCAGAACTTGTGTGTGCAGCTCCAAGATAAAAGTCTGGCCTGAAAAATACAGCCCAAAGTGCCCCTCGCTGAAGTCCAAGTACTTTGTTTTGATTGTAGATGGAATTTCTAGAACAGGCTTTCAAAATCAAGTGTATTAAAAAGAAATAGCAAAGAAATCAGCAGATCATCCCTAGAAAAGAAAGTGGAGTTACCAAAACAGATGGAATGTCTTGCTGCCTTCAGCATCTGCTAAAGAGGGTCTAAAAAAGGTCAGTGTCATTTGGCTCTTAGTAAGGCTTAAATGAGCTTCAGCCCTTCAGGCGGGGGCTGGCCAGTCTGATAGAGGTTCAGTTACACTACTGAGCCCTGGTGCCCTGTAAGACACCCCAGCACAGGCAGTGGGTGCTCACCACTGCTGTCCTCCTAGGAAAACTCATTGGGTAATGCCACACTCACACTGGACTCTGTGCCACATCAAGTCTCCTCTCTACCACAGCACGGGGATGCTCAGCCATAATCACTCATCGACCAGGGCTGAATGGGCTTTTACACTAGATATTTAGAAGGAAGATGCAAAAAAAACCTACCTTAATATTGCAGCTGGTACCTAACCCCTTAAACTCTCCTGGAGAGGTGCTTTTCATTTCCAAAGAAAAGTGAGTTAATGTTCTTGCCAGTGCTGTTAATCAGAGCAGCAAAGCCTCTTTTCATCGTGCAGGACCCAGGTGACTGTTTCCAAGGGATTAGCTGTTACTGCATTTAGTTCAGTAAAGGGTTTATCTCAGCCACATCCACCAAGGCTGACTGTGGAGACATTTGCCGGCTGAATTCCTGCAGGCCAACACCTTGGATTCAGATATGAAACATCTCCAGCACAAGAAGCCAGGGCAAGAGACAGCTCTTTTTGAGGGATACAGCTACTGCCAGCAGGCTGGACTCTCCCAGTGAGAGAAGGGTGAGAGAGCTGGAGGCAGGAGAAGGAAGATTTTCAAGCCTCCAACCCCAGGTAGGTACCAAGTCTGCTAATGGTCACAGCAGCTGCCATTAGGGATGTCTGGCTGCCAAACTCGTGAAACACATATGCCAGAGAGCCTCTGGAAATGGCATAGGGTAAAGCCACTGGAGTTTTGCCAACAACTTTAATCTGCAGCTCAGTCTCTCCTAAATACTGTGAGCCAGGAGCAGCACTAAAGTGCATGAGGGTATCTGCAGCCACCATGAAGGTTTCAAAGGAGACAACCAGGCATCGAGTCCCTTCCAAACCCAGTGTGAGCTTCCAGCAGATGAAAAGGAATCCTGGTTTAATAATCCAGATTTTGTGCACTGCTGTCACCTGTGGCACTGATCAAGGATGTCGATTTCTAACTCACTGCCTGCTCCATCCTCTTGAGCAGATTCAGGTTTTCATTAGCGCCAAGGACAAAACACTGAAGATCTGAGGCTGCTTCCTAAACTCTTCAGCAGACCAGGAGGAAATTTCTATTTTCCCCTCTTGCTCACTGAGAAAGCAGGCTGGGCTGGGGCTGGAAAGACTTATAAAGCCCTGGGTGCCCAAGGATAAGAATTTCCACTCCAGTGCTGCCTTCCCTGCTCCCCCCAGCCTTGCAAGGGGCTTGGCTGGCATCTCACACTGGCTGTGTGAGTGCTCACTGCCTGCATTGTGCCAATACAGCTGCCTGCAGCCCCAGAAAGCTTTCAGAGCAGCAGGGTCAAGTGGCTGAATGAAGTGTCACAAAAGAGGGCTGGAAGGAGGATACCTGAAGATACTGGTGAGTGGGACATCACAGGGCATTTTGAATAACCACAAAGGCTGTTTTCACAAATGGGGGGGGGGAGGGGAAACTGACAAGAAATGAGACTGAAGACAAAACAATTTCCTAGTGTTTGCCATGCTCTAAAATTAGTGCTGTAGTGGATCTCATCAGCCAGCATTTATTTCCATTCTAAAGACAAGAATTCAAATAAGCAAGCTGCAAGAGAAGCACTTGATTTGCTCAGGAGGCAACCTCCAAGACAGGCAGCAATGGGCACCCAGTAGTTTCATTCCTGTTATCTCTTGCTTGGGGCTTTCATAAATGACAGCTCAAGTTGGAGACTGCTTCACTCGATCACATTACAGATGTGACAGAGCCCCTGGAGCAGGCAGGGTCGGGCTGTCCATGATGGAGCTGATCTGGAGCTTTGCTGCATTCATACAAGTGTACAAGACGATTGAGAGAGTCCCAAAATTATTCTGCCTGAACAGGACCTGAAACTGCAGGATATACACCATGCTTTGAGAAATACCTGCTGTTAATCATCTCCATGGATCTCACTCCTGCTGCCCCCAAGGAACAAGCCCTGCTCACCCCAGCTCATGCTTGGGCCAGCTCCCACCCACCTGGGCTCAAATCCACTCCAGCCCCAAACCCTCCACGTGGGCCATCATATCCCAGGAGGATGTGCTGGAAACATTAGCATCCCACTTGCTGACACTCTGAGGACCTGGTCCACAATGTTCTGACACAAGCAAAGGCTACATGTTTTTTTGTTGAAAAAGAAAGCACTACAGGCTTTATCTTGCTGAACCCATGACAAACTCGCATAGAATCATAGAATAGTTTTGGTCAGAAGGAACCTTTAAAGGTTATCTAGTCCTACCCCCTGCAATGACCAGGGACATCTTCCATTGGATCAGCTTGCTCAGAAGGCCATCCAACCTGATCTTGAATGCTTCCAGAAATGGAGCATTTACCACCTCTGTGGGCAACCTCTTCCAGTGTTTCACCACCTTCATTAGTTATGCTCCTTCTCTTTCAATCATGCATGCAACAGGTAAAAGAATCTAACACACCAGGAGTGACACTTAGCACTGTCTGCATAGCTCTGGAAAGGCCACCAAGCTGGTCAATGGGAGCACTGATGTGATGCTCCCGCTGCTCTTTCAGAGTTTCAGAACTAATCTCTGATGGGAGGGAACTGGCAGCATCACTCAGCTATGAGGTGTCAGGAATATTTCAGGCAGGCAGATATTCCCATGCAGAAACAAATCACCTCACTCCCCCAGCTGTCTCCCTTTGCATTATTGCTAACATGGCTGTGACTCACTAGAGTTGGGTTTATATTAAACTCCTGAAACAGATTGTTTGGCTGTTATGTAAATCCAGTAAATGTTAAAATACTAGAATAAATCAGTCAAGCAGTTACCACAGGCAGCTCTCCAGTGACAGCCAAGAGATTATTTTTACTTTATAAAAGCGAGAAGTGGCCAGAGATGAGGGGGGAAAAGAACAGTAATTAAGAAGAAATCAATCACAGCAGGCTTTGGGCAGAGCGAGCCCTGTGCTGGTGGCTGCAGGAACCCCATCAGTGCTGCTATCAGTGCTCTGCCCTCCTACATACAGGTAAATCACCCATCTGCTGCTCTGCAGAGGTGAAGCTGCCCAGCATCACCTGCACGAAACACCAGCTTCCTTACCATGCCACTCAGGGGAGGTCACTCTGACAGTAGTGATGCCGAGGACTATTTTAAAGCCATACCGTGCTTTAAAATAAAACAAGCCCCAAACCAGGCATGGAGGTGCTACTTCCCATCCTTCTACTGGCAGGGAGGTCCAGCTCTAGGAGCTGTCTCTCTCCTGTGGAGCAGAGGACATTTGCCACCCAAAGTCTTCTGATCACAGGGACATGAGCAAGCAGGCACAGGAACAGATTGTAGAATTTGCAAACACAAGTGTTTTGAGCAGAAACCTGACTCCAGGAGTTGAAACAGCCTCCAGGCCAAAGGATTAGTCAGAAAAATTATCTGGCAAATAATCTGCAACAATAAGCAAAACCAGAGCATAGCACCATCTGCTCACCAACACCTCCTAAGAGAGAAGGAAGGAGCCTTCAAAGTGAAGTCTTCGCCTTGCATCTAATTGTTAACCGTTGAGCCATTGGGCTCAAAATGCTCTTTTACCAAACTTAGCAACAAAAAAGGATGCAGGTAGAAATTAGACCCCCAAATCTCAGCTGTAAAACATGTTAGCTGAGCTGTCACTGGAATGGGCCACATGGCTCAAGCAAAGAACCCGCTCAGCTGTGTCCTTAGGTACATGAGCCCCTCCAGGATTAGCACATTTGGACAGGCACATCCGGGCAGGTGACAGTGACCCTCCTGGCCTGTGTGCTGGCAGAGCACAAGTTCCATTTATAACTCCCCCAGAGATGAGGCTGTATAGCAACACAACAGAAGAGTTCTCCGAGTTCTGTTTAATTATAGTCTGGGAAAGTCTGCTTTTGTTAAACACTGCCTCAAAAGAACAGAGCTGAGTAATCCACCAATGGTAAAAAACATACTCTTTAGCTATAAGGTGTTATTATAGGCTTAATATCTGTCATGGGTTCAGCAGCGGCAGTCATTTTTCTTTAAGCAGTAGCTGGTGAGTACTGTGTTTTGGATTTTTTAGCTTGGGAGCAGTGCTGATAACACCAGTGTTTATAGTTATGGCTTGGAGTGTTTAGG
>JASSUY010030864.1:0-20144 GCA_032466535.1 Forpus xanthops | reverse complement strand
AAGAAATTCTTTACTGTAAGGGTGGTGAGTCACTGGAACGAGTTGCCCTGGGAAGTTGTGAATGCTCCATTGCTGACTCTATTCAAGGCCAGGTTGGACAGAGCCTTGGGTGATATGGTTTAGTGTGAGGTGTCCCTGCCCCTGGCAGGGGGGTTGGAACAAGGTGATCCTAAGATCCTTTCCAACCCTAGCTATTCAATGATTCTATGAAAATGAGCATAGTTGCTATCTTATTCTAAAGAAATATATGCCAGTAAAGAAGAGGAACCTGAGAATTTAATGTGGATTAAAGGAAGGGTCCTTTCAGACTTTTCCTTATGCCTTAATCCCCACTGCATACAATCCTCTAAAGAAGATCATATTTGAATATCTTCCCTTCTGAGTATCTTAAACTGTGGAGCAGACTTACTGCCCTTCATTTGGATAATAATTTGAATTCCATTTTTGGCACATCACAGCGTTGGTCGGCCTTGAGATTCCAGGCTCAGGACGGAATTCTCTGAAAGAAACATGTGTAAGGTTCCTAGCCCTTTTCTTCATGTGTTTATTTATTTGTACTTTATTCACACTTTCCTTGAACTCTGTCTGATGTTCTTCAGGAGTAGGAACTGAAGTTTTTCAATCTGGCAAAAGCTGTTGGATTTTCATCTAGCTGATACTTTGTGTCCTCGAAAGCTGAATCTCTGTATGTTTGCCTAGATGAGTAAGCAGTGCCTCTGTCTCCATTTCCAGGCACAAGCTTTGTTTTTCTGATCCATTAATGAAAATGAGACTCTAGAGCTGATTCTTCAGGCGTTTTTGGAGCATGCTGACTTGTTTCTCCAGCTCACTGCAGTTAATATTGTTTATGTAGATTCTCATCAGCAATTCCATCCATAAGGATATTCTGAATTTGTAGTTTAGGAGCAGGTTCATAACCTAAAATGAAACTTCAAACATACTTGCCCAGCTTTACCTTTACAGAGAGCTATAACAGAATTTACATCTGAATCACTGGCTGGAGTTGTACCCCTTAATGAATGGATTCTTTTCTGAACCCAAGTGACGTAAGACGGTACACTTCCACCGTACGTAGCATTTAAGTCATCCCTGTGTGCTGCCCCATGGCCCTGAGATATAAATAATTTTCATGAGTAGTTTTTCCAGTCCAAAGTACTTGGAATAGTGTGAAGACAATGTTTCAGTTTAGCAGTGTTGAAACAAAAGGGGGGGCATGCAGTGGTGTGCTAAGATAGTGGGGTATTATCAGAAGACAGCATGGAGCAAAGAGAAACAAAACTGATGTACACTTGCCCACTGTGCCTAGTAAGAACTGGTATTCCATCCATTGCCCCTTACTAGTACATGCTCTGGTGAATTGTGTCTTGGCATTTACCTGCAGAAAGCTGATTTGTTTTAGCCACGTTTGTGCTTTGCAAATGAGATAGTAATTAAGCTGTAGGCATGATTAGCCCCACAGCATTCAGTCTGCTCCTGCTTTAAATGTAATCACTGAGCCTGTCACCTATTTCAGTACTGCATCATCTCTTGATGACAGATGGCTCCTTGGGCATCTGTGTATGTGTGCCACTGCTCACTCTGAGATGCTGGGATTCCCAGTGCCTCGCTGATAATAAGTTATAGCTACTGCATGCCCCAAGGAAGGGTGGAGTTCCCTTATATGGAAATCAGAGTGCAAAGAGAGAAGGCAAGGTGCTGGACTCCCTTTCTGCCATGGGAGCAGGCACATTCAGCATATGCCCCTAGAATCAACAACTGAAAAACACATCCAAGCCCAGAAGTGCAGATACTGTCACAGATAGTGAGCATGAACTTGTGTGGACATGTTCCTTGCTCAAAGCTTCATGTCTTATTCTGTCATTCCCTTGAGTTTATGTCCAATCTTACACTTTTGTTTTCTTGCTTTTTTCCTGTTCATTTTCTAGTGCTGTTTCCTTTCCCTGTAGAGAAACCAGGAACAGCATCTCCTAGATTAAGCTGACTCATTACTCTAAAGTATTTCTACTGAACAATGTTGCATTATTCTTGTTCTGACAGATAGATGACACACCTGTGAAACACAAAGACTGACAAGCCTTTGAGATCTTCTGTGTTGTACCATTATCTATAACATCACGAAGTCTCTATGAGTTAATAATAGCTAGGTTATGCAAAGCATTCTAGTTCCAAAAATCATTAAAAATATTTCTCCATGGGTTGTGCTGTATGTGTAGTACAAATGCAAATGCCACAAGGTGCTACAGAAGTCTTGACAGGATGGGCTACTTCATCGATTTTCTCTAATAAAATACAAAGTTAAGTACTGAAACTTTGCACTTTTAAATCCTTCCAGTTGACTGTGTTTAAATTTCTTTAATGTTTCTTGAAACCGTTTTTTTTTCACTCAGAACACGTGACCAGGGCTCAGAGTCCCTCCCCATCACTGACACCAGCCTCTCATTTGCCACCAGCGTGTGATACCACTCAAGGGCACGTCCTTGAGGGTGACCCTATGTTGACATCACATCATTCATTTTAGATGAATTGTCATTGTTGCATAACTGTGCATGGGTGCTTCTTAAAAAAAAAAAAACCTTTTTTTTTAAGCTTTTTCTTTTTAAAAAAAAAAACTTTTATTAAAATAAGAAGCATTTCTTTATTTACTAACTTGTTGACCATTTTGAACCTATCAATCTATCTATTTCATTCCACCTGTCAGTTCAATTTATGACTGTGCAACTGCTGAACAGGAACTTACACAGGAATAACTTTTTGTCTTTTCTTATCACAAGATGTGCTGTAGTTCTTCCTCTCCAGACCAGGATTTTTCTTCATGTGAATCAGAAATTTTTTCATGTGAATAATAATATTTTTAGATTGAGCACATTCTTTGTTGCCTTAGTCTCAGGATGGTTGTTATTCTGTGCTGACACCACCCTCTCATGTATCTCTCTAAAGATAAAAAATATATTCATGCAATATGAGGAAACCAAAAGATATGGAAAAGTACTTATAATATTTGTTGATGACTAGCAAAAAAGTATTTCCTGGAATGGTGTAGTTTTCTTTCTTTATCAGGTATAGAAGAAAATTTTCCCCCAAAAATAATTACACATCAAATATCCTTCTCTTTGTTGTGAAAAAAAGAAGAGCAGTAACAATAGCAGCAGTAGCATGAAGTCTTGAAAGTGGTTAGCATGGGATATTTGCAAAATTGTATTCTTGGTTGTAGAGTCCCCTTTTTCTTAATATCTTCTTAACAAGAAAGATAAAAAAAGATACTAAGGTGAGTAATTCTAAGCATCCTTTGTTTTTTATTTATTTTCTCACACTTCCATGCTAAATTTTGTAGTACAGTTATTATACTTGAAATTACGTTTGACCACCTAATATGTCCAGCCAAAACAGTTCCCAATGCATGACATACGTGCCTGGAAAAGGACATATAGAAGTATATATATTTATTTATATTAATCTAGAAAGTTGTTATATATCCAGTAATCTGGTTAAGCAGAGAACCTGGGAGTGGTAACTTTATCCTATCCTAATGCAATTTTAAGAGGTAGACTATGGTTATTATGGGTACCACCAGTAAATACATTGCCCAATACTTATATTCTGTAGACAGCGAATACTTGTTAAAATATTTAATGTGTCTGAGCGGCCAGATAAAGTGAGGCAGCTATAGTCTGAGCAATTAAGTGAGTGAATCTTATTAAAGTTTTCCCTGACTGGAAATTAAATGCCAAGTGTGTGAGTGGAAATGTATGATGAAGTCAGAAGCAAAACTGTATAAACAATTTGACTGTGCCTACGCTTGTCATTCTTAATAAAATTCTCAGAATATTTTTGACAGTACTGGAGGTGCTTGAGAAGATGGTCAAATAAAACAAAATAGCCAGACACACCTGCAGAAAGTTAGTGAAGACAGCATTGAAGAAATGTTAATGTCTGAGAACTTGAAAGACTTTTATGCCTGAGGATCTCATGAGAAGCAATTAAGATTTACTTTTTGTGTGTTTTTTGTTGGTTTTGTTTGGTTTTTTTATTTATTTTTATTTGGAGTCCCTATATAAGGAAAATGCAAATATTTTTGAGCTTGTAGTTTTCTAATTCTCATAGGGGGGAAAAGACAGATATTGAAGCCATTTGACCAAGAAGGTAGCAACTTCCAAAGCTAAAGAATTTTTCGAGTACAAGCAGGTTGCCTAAAGTTTAGAATTCTAATTCATGTATGCTGGCATAGTTCATTCTTAGCTGCCATATTTCAGTTATACAATGATTTTGGCTAGAAAGGTCATTGAATCCAATGTATTGAAAGATATAGGTGCAATAATAACCAGAGAAGCTAATGTTGGGTCCCAGACATGCCAGGGCGATGTCTGAAGCTCCTGATTCCAAACAGAACATGTTACAGCACCAGCTGGAGAGGAGGGCCTTCAGAATCTGATTGAGTTAGGCACCGTGAACTTCTACAGCTTGTACTTTAACATCTGCTTTTGCAAGTGCAGAGGTAAGAACAATGACTTTTCCTTTGTGTGAATTTCTTCATTTTCTGTCAGCAAAGGCTGTGTGTGATACAATGAATTGTCGTTATAAACATAAATACAATGCAGTCATTGCTTAGGACGCAGATACTTGTGTAGCCATTTCTCCACCAGCTGGAGGAAATAATAGTACTGCAACTTTGGTTCTCTCCTCTGTTAATTCCATGGCATATTATCTGTTACTTAATAAGGGCATTTTTTTGTGAGGTAGGCTAATTGACATAACAATGTTATAACTGCTTACAAATAGGAGTTTTTTGTGTAAGCTCTATCTTTATTCTGTTTTCTGTATCATTAATCTACTATTATCTTTTACATGGAAGAATGCATTACATAGTTCTAAAATTCTGCCTGATGCTTTCAAAACAGTCTTCAGCTGTTTCCATGCCATTTCTTCAAACAAACTGTATATTTTTTTTATACTCTTTGCTCATATTTTCCCAATTGCAAACAATTTATTAAGAACTTTTTTTCTTAAGACTTTCAAATCTGAACCACATTGGGTGGGTGGAACAGGTTATGTGACTTGACTCCTGTTCCATTACCAAGTAGGTAGATACCCAACTGGGAGAAGAAGTAGATAGTTCAGAAAGAAGAGCCACCATACAGGAATACATTAACAAGTGGGAAGATCTGCAAATCATGTAAATGCATGATGTCTAACAAGAAGAAATGTAAAATCCTATTCTTGTCTTAGAATAATCTCAAGAAGAAGTACCATGTGGGAGATTGATGTTTGGGATTTAGATCTGGTGGAAAAGGCCTGGAGGAGCAGTGGAGAGCAAGCTGAAAGCAAATCAGCTGTGTTCCCTTGCAGTAATGGAGAGAAACTATGCATTTGGTTTGCGTATCAGTAAGAATATATCTAGCAGATGAAAAGGTGTGATTATCTAGGCCATACATACAATAAAGTGTCCAGTTTTGGTCCAGCCTTAGTTAGACATAGAAAAATTGGAGAGAGCATGGCAAAGATCTACTAAGATGTTCAGAGAACTAAACATACAAGGAAAGTTTGAGAAAATTGGGACCATTCAGCTAGAGAAGGAAAAGCTCAGTTGAGATCTAATCACAGCCTGATAATATCTAAAATGTAGCTACAGAGAAAGAGAAGCTATTTCCTTCACAAGGATGCCCAGAAAAAGAGGCTGTGCACAGGGACTAATTCTATCTAAATACATGAAGTAATTCACTGTTACAAATAATTAATCATATCAATAAGTTACTTGGAGAACTGGTGGGATCTCCTTCACTGGAATTATTTGTACTTGGTTTGTCAGGGCCGCAGATAACCTGAAGACCCTACTTTCAACCAACAACCAGACCAGGTATTCTCTGGGGGTCCCCACAGTCCTAGCCTGTTCTCTGTTTCTGGGGTTCAGAGTGAAGCTCTGTCATAGAAGAGGAGGTTTGAAGAATACTCCTAGGCCTTTATTCTATCAGGGGAGATACCAGATAATCAGGATTAATTAATTTCAAAAATGTTTAGGAATTTTTCAAGACTCAATCACACAGGCCTTGCCTGAGGCACCAGTCCTGGAAAAAAAAATATGCTATGTTTATTGGCAGCATGGCTTAAATGCAATTTTCTCTTGTCATAGGGAGATGAAATAATTGCTTGCACATTCCCTGATTACAAAAGATTCAGTAACATTCTTGCCTGGCTCATTTGTTTAATTCTGTGCTAATTCTTTGACAATGACAACAGGACCATATCCCCAGTTTGTACAGTATGTAAAGCATTTTTCCATCCAACAGAAAATATATCAAGGGTGTTTCATTAGTTGGATTATAATTTTCTGCCTTTATCACAATCATTGATCCAGAGTAATTGCATGAGAGTTTGAGGCCCTAGTTATTCTGGATGTGGCTGGCTCCTTGCTCAATTTAATCAACTCTGTGTAAATATAAACCTAGTGGGTTTTAAATGAGTTTCTTAGAGGGGCAATATATGTTATTTTGGAGAAACAGGAATAGAAAAACGTTTGATTTGAAAAATCATATCAAAATGTCTTTCATTTTGCAAGGCTTTTTTTCCTATCCATTTGCATTTCATATCATAAGTGTTTTTGATAAAAGCCTTTGTTTTCCATGTCAAGACATTTTTTTATATTTTTTTACTCCTTTTGTTATCCATTCTACACCTCACCTTTTGTTACAAGTGAAAAAAGGGAGGAAAAAAGGTAACAACAAAGCAAGAAAAAAATCCCATAAGCAATGAAACTGTGGAAACATCTTTTTTCCCTCACTTTAATGTTTGAAGAAACAACTTTAAAAGAAGTGCAATAAGAAAAAAAGGAACAAGAAGGGATTTGTCCTGCTTAATACTTCTGTGAAGAGCCTGGGTGGTGACATACATCTGCAAACTTACAAAGTCTGCAGGTGACCCAAATTGGAGAGGGCATAAGGATATGGACTTTATATGCTCAAGGGCAGGGTTTCTGTGCAGAAAAACTCAGTGAGAGGGATGAATCAACAAAGATCTTGTACAATGGAACAAGGACAGATGCTAAGTCCTGCCCCTGGGAAGAAAGACCCTTGGCAGCTACAGGCTGTGTACTGTGAGGGAAAGTTGTGGAAAAGGCTCTGGGGTCCTGGCTGGCAGTAACCCAAACATGAGCCAGCAGCATGCCCTGGCAGCACTCCTGGCTGCATTAGCAACAGCATCCCCCTCAGATTGAGGGAAGGGACCATCTCTCTTTAGAACACACCTGAAGTGCTGCCTCTCAGTAGAGAATGGACTTGGACAAACTAAGGTCAATCGCAGAATGCCCAGGATGGCCATCATGGGAGTACTGACTCTGTAACAAGGTGCCAGGTGAGCTGGCTTGCTGTGGACCCCCAGCAGACACCTGTCCCTACTTACAGGAAGGCTGCCAAAACAAAGGACTCCAGCTTTCCTCAGGATGATGAGGAACAGCAGGCAGGAAACACAGGAAGTTCAAGCTGGTCCAAGATGTCCAGAACTGAAGCAGGTGGTCCAGGAAGCTTGTGCAGCCTCCATCCTTGGAGGTCTTTCAAGAAAAAGCCCCGAGTAGCTTGGTCTGATCTAATTTCTAAGAGTATTTTCAACATGAGCTTGGACCAGAGACTTCCTGAGTTTTTTTTCCATCTGTGTTCTGTAATTTTATGATATGCAAAAAAAGGGACTACGTTAAATGTAGAAAAAGAGAAAGAGAAGTGACTTTAAAACACATTATTTGCACATATGCCCTCATTCCTCAAAGGAAATATAAATCAATTTCTGCTTCAAGCTTCTAAAAAAGTAAACAAAATTTTATATTCCAATAAAGATAGACAAAATTTTCCATCACAATATTTTGTTTAAAATTAAAACAATTTCTGGAGAAAAAAAAAGAAAAAAAGCTTCTGTTCAGTTTTAGCTTTTGAGTGTTTACTAAAACCACTGAATATCTTATTAGACTCGTATCTTGCAGTTAGACTAATGATACACAGTAAGCTGATCATGAATGATCTCTAATAGGATCATACCCTTTCAGCTTGGTGTTGCTGTGTGCTCTGGCTGTGACCCAGATTTTCCTTTTTCTCAAACTCTAAGTAGCTTCTTTGTATATTTATATTGCAAAGCATGCATTCACACCACATGAAATCCTGTACCTCTGAATCTTTTTGCAAGCAGTTGTATTCGTCAATTGCAGGGAGCTAAATATTTCTGGTGAAGTGGAACAAGATCCAGCTTTCCAAAATAAACATGCTGAATCTTTGAGTGAAGAGAGGTGGTTATTCATGTTGTTAGTTTGAATGATAACATTCAGTTGCCCAGTGGAAATTGATAACATTTCAGATGATTTCATGGATTTCAAAGATTTTTTTACAGCTGGAAAACATTAAAAAATACCCCAAACCAAGAAAACTGAATAAAGTTTGAAGAAAATGCTCCCATTTTTGATGATAAACCATTCACTTGAGTTCATTCCACTGTGAAGTGCATCATGCTCTGGAAAGTTAGACAGATGGCATTGAAATGATATCTTGATGATTACTTCACACAACTTCTTTTTAGATATTTCATGATTATTTTTTTTTAACAGAGTATGATTTTTATGGAAGCCTCCCTCACTGAGTCATTTACAAGCAAATTATTTCATTCTTACAAGAAATGTGTGGTGCTCTGGAGACAATTGCCTGAATATGTGATACTGCTCTCAGTTTATTCACAGATTTCACACAGTCTTCTATAGACATATGAGCTTCTTCTTCTCTTCTTTCATATGAAAATGCCTTCCAAGCATATCTCCAATTCTAAGTCATTTGCAAACAAGACTTTTCTAAGATCACTACATACAGTCAAAAGGTAGAGAAAACGGAAAAATGAATTTCCCAGTGGAATTCTTTAGATGAATGATTTCATATTGTTACAATTTATTATACAAAGTCATAGCACAAAATTTCACAGCATGATGCGAAATGACACTAGATTTCATTTAGCAAGGCCAATTTAGATTGACTGAAAGGTGTCCTGAGACTTCTTACAAACTCATACATCCTCTTTATGTCTTATGCTTTACACTTTCTCTCTGCAAAAAAATCTATAACAAAAAGATTGAAAGAAAATGTCAATATTTTTTTTTGTGACCAAGGAATTTGAACCCATTTTCCACTTCTGTTATTTCCGTTAGGGAGGAACTTATCTGAATGTATAAAACAGAATATTGGTATCTTTTAACACCTTATATTTTGTCTGTGTATAAACTTATATCTTTGCCAGAATCTGATGGATTGTTATTTTTGCATTCATAAGTGAGTATTTATGATGAAAAAGTTTCAAAAACTTTCAGGGAATAAGTAATACAAAAATACCTTATATATCTTAATCTATTTTCTGGTTTTATCTATCACTTTTTGATACTGTTAGCAGGAATAATATGATGCAAATATTTATTTGTGTCATTAAGAATATATTTTTTAAATCTTCAAATTTTACAGGTTTTCCTTTGGCCAGTAGCAATTCTTCTAATGCTTTCTGATAGTCACAGCTGAAAACTCTTCATTTCACAAAGTCTAAATCAAATCAGAATCAAAGCAATTCATTAATTTCTTAACAACTTGTAAATAGCTGGCAATCAGTGAACAATGCATTCAGGACTGATACCGCTAATAACATAGATAATCTGTAATATTACCCACTTGCAAAATAAATAATCACAAACAAAACATAATAATAGTAAGCATAAGAATATCAATGAGAATAATAAACCCCAACAATATTCTGTAGCTAAAATTCATATTACATGCACACACACATGCAATTATGTTCACAACTTGCATCCCCCATAGGACGTGTGTGTTACCAGTAACACCTCACCATCCTGGGCATGAGGACTGCCTTGCTTGCATTCCCCTCCTTTGGGAGACATGGAATCCCCACCTCTTTGTACCCCTCCCATCCCCTACAACCTATTAATGCACACACAATGATCTGAAAGGGCCCTGTGAGCTTGTTTACACACACCTGGAGTAGAACCTTACTTCTTCCATAGCCCAAGAGAACAGCCACTGTCTGGGGCAGGACCCTGTTGGCATTGAGCAGATATGGCCTGGGCAGGGACAGGGCAGGGCGACTTCTGTCAGTGCCAAATTTCACTTCTACCCTTTCCACTGCAAAGTCTCTCCCTCCAGTTATGAATATTCATGTTCCTCTTATACTACTCCTGATGACTCTTTCTTTGTATCAAAAACCTCTTTATAATTCCCCCATTGCTATTCAATGCAGCTGATCAGGTCTGTGTGAATATTCCAAAAAAACAGGTTTCTGTATTCAGTATGTGTAGCAGGGTAGTCAGGATGGCCAGAAAACAGCCACATGGGAGGTAGTGAGTTTAAGCAGCAAGTCCTTTATTATGAAAAGCTACTGCTTATATATCCTTTTGCATAGTGTGGTACAATCTCATTGATCAAGCATAGCATGGTATAAACTTATTGGTCAAGCACAGCATGATACAAAATTATTGGTTAACAGTTTGTTATTCTATTTATGATCTGTTGTTAACACGTTGTTCAAAAATTTTTACTTCGTAAGCAGAGACTTTCTAACTTCCGTGTTCTATGTTTCCATGCTCCAGGTTTCTTCATCCTGTTTTCTTGCCACGTCATCATAACCCCCCATGCTTTCACAGTCCTCTACAAGTATGTACATGCATACACACATACCTCAAAGTCACAGTGTTACCAGAACAGACCGTTTGCCAAAGGTGGGCTGTGCAGGCATCCCAGCACTGATCACCGCAGGAGCAATGTGCAACTTGAGAGTTGCACTCTTTGCTGGGTTGGAAACTGCAGGGAAGGCAGAGCCCAGAAAGAGAGGTGATAAGCAGTACACCAGAAAATCCTTGTGATTATCTCCATATCAAGACCTGAAAAGTGAAGCAGATATCACACTTGACTGGAAAGCATAGATTTTTAAAAATCTTCTTCAGGTCTTCAAAGTACATGTAATATACTTTGTAATGACTCACAAATTTCTTTCCAGCACACATCAAACACCATTTAAAACTCATTTCCATGCACATTGCTAAAGTGAAAGGCTTTCTATCACTTTCCTAAAAGAACACTCCACTGTCTTATAGGTCTCATTTTTAAGAAGATTGTTTATTTTCTTCATGTTTAGTTTAGCTACTGCATTTTCCTCTGAAATTCTAGTTCCATTTGCTGCATCTAATTTATTCCTAAATGATGATAGTCCTTTTTCTTCTTTGGATTTCCAGGGATGCAGGAGGTGTAACTTGAGGACTAAAGCATTTGCCTGTAAGGTTTTTTCATTTAACAGGAATCAGGCTCGCTTGTGAACTAGTCCTTTCCTTATTCTGGTTTAAGATGTACCATGGTCTCGTAGATTTGATATAATATAGTGGCTATTTTTCTCAAGGTTGACTCTGTTTCATTCTAGAAACTGTCTTGTTAATAATAATGTAAAAGTCTTCACCTCCAAAGTAAAAGCTAGACCTAGTATCACAGAATCATAGGGTGACTGGGGTTGTAAGGGACTGAAGTTTATTTAGTCCAACTCCATTGCCAGGAGGAGGGATATCTTTTACTGGCTCAAAGCCCTGTCCAGCCTGACCTTGAACAATCCCAGGCATGGGACATCCACAATTTCCCTGGGAAACTTGTTCCACTGTTTCACCGTACTTACTGTAAATAATTATTTCTTATATCCAGTCTCTTACACCTTCATTTTCACCCTGTTTCAGGTTAAAACTGTTACCCTTTGTCCTGTCACTACAGGCCTTGGTAAAAAGTGTCTCTCCTGTTTTCCGGGATAGAAGAGAGTTTGAATGAGATATAGGAAGAAAGATTTTAAAATCTTGATTCTTTATATTAATCTCCACAGCACTTGAAGTTTGAAAACTGAAACTAAAATGGGGGAAGCATAACAAGAATGCAGAGCATAAACAGGGCTTTAGCAGAGCTTGAATCTATATCTAAATCTGCTTTTTACATTTGCAGTGAATCATAGAATCAGGGAATAGTTAGGATGGGAAGGGACCTTAAGATCATCTAGTTCCACCCCCGCCATGAGCAGGGACACCTCACACTAAATCATGTCACCCAAGGCTCTGTCCAACCTGGCCTTGAGCACCACTAGCGATGGAGCATTCACAGCTTCCTTGGGCAACACATTCCAATACCTCACCACCCTCACAGTAAAGAATTTCTTCCTCATATTCAATCTAAACTTCCCCTGTTTAAGACTGAACCCATTACCCCTTGTCCTCTCAGCATAGTCCCTCATGAAGAGTCCCTCCTCAGCATCCCTATAGGCCCCCTTCAGATATTGCAAGGCTGCTATGAGGTCTCCATGAAGCCTTCTCTTCTCCAGGATGAACAGCCCAAACTCTCTCATCCTATCTTCATAGGGACGTGCTCTAGTCCCCTGATCATCCTCGTGGCCCTCCTCTGCACTTGTTCCAAGAGTTCCATGTCCTTTTTATGTTGAGGACACCAGGACTGCACACAATACTCCAAGTGAGGTCTCATGAGAGCAGAGTAGAGGGGCAGGATCACCTGCTTCGACCTGCTGGTCACACTCCTTTTCGTGCAGCACAAGATATGGTTGGCTTTCTGGCCAGCAAGAGCATACTGCCGGCTCATGTTCATTTTCTCATCAACCAACATCCCCAAGTCCTTCTCCTCAGGGCTACTCTGAATCTCATCTCTACCCAACCTGTAGCTGTGCCTGGGATTGCTCTGACCCAAGTGTAGGACCTTGCACTTGGCACGGTTAAACTTCATCAGGTTTTCATCAGCCCACCTCACAAGCATGTCAAGATCCCTCTGGATGGCATTCCTTCCCTCCAGCATATCAACCGAACCATGCAGCTTGGTGTCATTGGCAAACTTGCTGAGGGCACACACAATCCCACTGTCCATGTCACTGATAAAGATGTTGAACAAGACCGGTCCTAACACCAATCCCTGAGGGACACCACTCGTTACTGGTCTCCAGCTGGACATTGAGCCATTGAGCACAACTCTTTGTGTGGCCATCCAGCCAGTTCTTTATCCACCTATCTAATTGATGCCTCTCCAACTTAGAGACAAGGATGTCATGTGAGACAGTGTCAAACGCTTTGCACAAGTCCAGGTAGATGACACCAACTGCTCTACTCCTGTCCATCTGTTCCTTAGCCCCATCATAGAAGGCCACCAGATTGGTCAGGCAGGATTTTCCTTTAGTGAAGCCATGCTGGCTGTCAGTAAGCACCTTGTCGTATTTCATATGCCTGAGCATGCCTTCCAGGAGATAAAGAAGAATGAATGAGTTCATTGCATAATACATGTTGGAATTTACATGGCTGCTAACTGAGTTTTTCTTTTAATAAATAACTATTCTCTAGAACCACATTTTCTATTCATTTTCATCGTGGTAGCCAGATTTCAAGCATATTTCATTTTCTGAGGCCTAAATCTCATAAAAACTTGATGTTTATAAAAGTACTACTAAAAGTTAACTAATGTGCCACCATTTTGCACAAAGGATAAATGATTCCCCAGTATAAACATCACAAGAATATCAAACTTAATGTCACAAAGAGCAAAACACTAATGTATAAATGCGATTTGTCTAGATTCTTCCAAATCTGAAGCCACAGGGGACTGTTTGAAATACCAGCTGATGGTTTTTGTGCCTGCTAATTGCCATACATACTGTTGAATATTGTGCTGTTTCATTTTGTCTGAAAGATCTGTACTAGCTAGCTTTATTCTCAAGGAGGATCAGGATGCTCCTATATTTTTCTTGAGCACAGCTGGGTTCTGCAGTAGACTGTCTCCCCCACCATGCTTTGTTTAGCATTAGGTTTCTATTCATTACAATACCTCTGTAACTTAAACAAATACACAAACTGCTCTGCACAAGCTGGTTTAATTTTTCCACTTAGCTGAACCTAAGAAATGGGAACAGTGAAACAATGGAAGCAGAATCCAAGGTCTGGGGATACGTGTTGGATCAGAGTGGCCTGATATAAGAAACTTCATCTGTGTCAGTTCCTTTCAATTTGTTTTTATGCATCGAAACAAACTTTCATATCAGATTAGTATGGGAAGATTAAAGCTCAAAATTGGTGGATTATAGCCCAGTCACTAAAATCCCATGGTAAAACAATAATGTGTTGCAATTCTACTGTTCTGTTGCTCTCTTCTATTCTCATTAATTTAATCAAAATGTAAGACCTACTTTGTTGACACTGTCAAAGAAAATAAATAAACCAAAGAAAGTCATGATGAAGATAATTGTGTGATAATAGAGTTCAATCTACTCAACTTGATCTCACCTAGAAAATAAGTGAGGAAAATAGAAAATGCAATTCGAATATTTCTTTTTCAGAAAAGAAAAAAATAACTGCTGTGACGCTTAATACATATTAAGTAACTAGAATTTTACAAGAAATTCTGTAAAAACTGTCTCAAGAGATAGCTGTTGGTAGGGCCCCTGGACATATTTCCCATATCACAGTAGCTATCTCTTTTTTATTATTTTATTTTTCTTTTTTTTTTGTACATTGCATGTTTTTCATCCACTGATCTCCATTGCAAGACTGTAACTTATACTGGGATGACTTGGCTTTCAGGAAAATTTTGTTGATCGGTTCATATGACAAGATTTGGTAGTAATTCACCTTTAATTTTAGCAGTAGATGCCTTCAGCTTCATCAAGGACAGATATTTCTACTGAATGGATCTGTAGAAGTGGCCTCCTGAATGTCCTTCTCCTTCTGTGCTGCCTATATTCTTTCAGTTGCTGTTAGAAAGCTAAATATGGGAGATGAATATATGGGTGCACACAGATTCCCAGTTATCTTGTGTGTAGGTCACAAGCATTTGGTAAGGAAGGCTTGGAAAGGTGTCGTGAGAGTAGAGTCATGACATGTTTTATACTGAGTCACTATGACTTAGTTATGAAAGGCAGCTCAATAGTGTTAGGACTTTAGTAGGATTTCACAGTTTTAATGCACGTATGTCAGTAGACACACAGATATGAACATTAATGAATATGTTTTTAACATTTTTACCTGTTACCTCAGGATAAACAGTGTGTGCTGTTTTTCCCTTTAGTAAAAGTGAAATATTTTCCGTACCATAGGAAAGGACTCAAGGTGTCCTAGGAAATGCCAGCTACCTCAGCAGCTTCATGTGATCCCTGTGGAGAAATGATGGCCTCTACCCCTGACTCTCTCCTCTTTCCTCTTTTCTTTGTGCTCACTCTCAAAAGGAATTGTTTTGTTGTACTGAGTATGAAAGAGTAATTTAAAAAGAATAATTTCCCCATATGCAAGATGAAAGACTAGATGATCTAATAAGTGTTTCTTATTTCTTTTGCAGGAGGAAAAAAATATAAAGACATCTTTGACACCAAAACTGTTGATTGTCAATGCTGAATATGTTTATTTAATGTGGTTTCATTTTTTGTTGTTTGTTGGTTTTTGTTTGTTTTTTTGTTTTTTTTTTTTTTCCCTCAGATCTTATGTACATGTGAATATCCAGACATACAGTCCTTTTTAGTCTCTAGTCATGGACACAGGTGGAATGCTTTTATGAATTCAGCCTTCAATTTGTTGGTTTTCTTTTTGCTGTTTTGCAGTTTCATTTCATATAGTGAAAGACAGAAGAATAACAGAAATAAAAAACTAGTTATGTAATGCAGCACTTTTTCCTACTCTTTAACAATACTTTCCTATCTTGAAGGTTTAGGGAAAATTAGAATTTATGCATTATAAAAATCTCATGTGTAAGCTGTTCATAATCACTGTGCTCTGAGAATTCACCTCTGATGCTGCAAGCTCCAGTGCTATACACAGAAGGATTCAGCTTCCAGCAGCCAATATTGAGCTCATCATATCTTTCTAAATTAGTCTGGAAAAAAATCCCCAATTATGCATATGCCTGCTTTTCTAACCCATACACCAGAGGGTTAGGTTGGCTCCATATATTCCTTGAGAATTGACTTCTCTCACTCTTTCTCCCTGCTGAAACATGTGTGCAAGATTTCTATTTGTCAGCTGGCAAAAGGAAACTGAAATACCTCTGTGACACTTATTCACAGATGCACAGTTACTATGTGTCATCTGCTTTCCTCTGAGGACCAAAGACTAGAATGTCAAAAGTATGTGGGTATCTAGCTCACACTGTAATTGACCATTTTGGGGGTTAAAAATAGCTGCCCCAAATCTCTTCAGTTTATATTTGCACGCTATTTAGATTTCTGCTGAAATTGCTGTGTAAATATTTCAGGATTTAAATTTCTTCACATTCAAGATGAAAAAATAGAGCAAGAGTTGCAGAAATATGGAAAGAACATATCTGATAGAAGTGATATTCATGAGAACTAAAATGTATTGATGGTCATGGTGTATAAGTAGTTTTGAAAAAAAATGTAGGTTTTTCAAAAAACAAAGCTCACGTTCTAGATGGTTTTTAATAATATTAAGGTAAGAAAAGTAAGGTAAGCTTTTTTTGAAAACAAGCTTTGTTGTGCTTTCTATAACCTCATGGTCACAGGATATATTGAATGCAAAACTTTTTTCTGAAGCTCACTACATTATGGATGAGGGCAATAATCTACAAAAAATAAAAAAAAATTCAATGAGCAAGATCTTTCCCACATAGGCTTATTGAATATCATACCATTTGTGTTTTAAGAGCCTGAACTGGTTAAAATATTGTGTGTGATAAATTAAGTGTGAATAATAATTTTTAAAATTGGGTAGAATGACACAGAGGGATTAAAGAGTTATCTAGTGGGAGAGTTTTGTCTGGACCGAGATGGTGAGTTAAGAAACAGTCAAAGGATGCACATAGAAAGTCACAGTAAAGAAGTTAGAACAATGCATAGAAGGGAGGTGTCCTTGGATTTGATGATGAAGTGGCTTACTCAGTGACAAGACTGCATAGCTGATCATTCCTGCATTCTGTTTTCTCTGGTATGTTAGTATAAATCTATAATAAAAGCAATAATATGTTGTCCTTAAGGAGGATAACTCTGAAATAAATACTATCTTCTAGCTTAGGTACAGATCATTATTCCATCCAAAAAGATTGCACTGAAGTAAATCTACAGTGGCCAAAGGAATGATCATTACTTCATTCCTGATTCATGCTATGGGAAAAGCTTGTGAGTAGCACAAGGATAGCACTACAGGCAGTACTGAACACTGACTGCACCTCAGTCAACTCATTTTCTAACTGAATGTTTCCAAGTCTTTTCAATTACCAATCTAAAAGGAAACAATAGCAAAAGTTATCATATAGAGTTTAAACTCTATCAGTCTGGACTAGGTATTTGATCTTCAATTGTACAACCTTAATTTTATGTTAGCTGAAATTCTAGGCATATTAAACTTTTGATTCACACCTATTTTAACTTTTCAACTCTTAGTTTCTTTGATTGAATGACGACCACAGTGTGCCTATTTGTTATATCAAAAATTTAGAAGAGAACTGCTTAAAACAAGCCTCTCAAAAGTAACTGCTGTGCAATAAAATTAAAAATTTCTGCATTAAATCCACTTTATAAGTATAATCTGTTTTCCATTATTCATTAATATATACTATAAGAATTTTGACTTATGTTTGTTAACTTCCAGAATCGGGTGTATTGCTCTGATTTACATATACTGCATGGAAATTTTATTTAAAAATCTTAGAGTGCTGATGTAATATGAGTATATAAGTCTTCCTGCTAAACTTTCATTTTAGTTTTCTGATTTATATACATAAAATTTCATTCTATGTATGGATTATGATGTTAAAACTCCTAATACTGTAGTTACTTTAACAAGCATTAGTACAATAAAATATGTAATAGTTAAGGGGCAAGGATAAAAGTAGTCAATGATTTCTGCAGTCTGCACCTCTGGCCCAACTTTATCTGATGTAAATTAAAATAAGTTTTTAACTTCTGGAACTTTTCTGTCTCACATCACTTACGAATCTTGCTCCTTAGTCATAATATGCAAATATAATTAGAAGCAGTATATCTGAAATTGTGTAATGAAAGGAGATGTTATATCATAGGAATACCTTTTCTTTTTGATCTCAACTCTTCATGATCCTCATTTGCTAGTCATCAAGGAAAATATAACTAGCGCAGATGTGCTGTTACAGATGCTCTCATGAATGTTTTGGTACATTGGCATATACTTAATTTCAGAAAAGATGTTCTGATATTATCAGAATAAAAAAATCAGAATACAATTCTAGGTCATAATTCACTGTTATGTTCAGTTTGCACATGAGTTCAACTACTGTATTATTGATCTTTTCTATGTTATATAGGAATATATATATGTATGATATAATAATCTCTTTTTTATTTAAGTAGGCAATATGAGTTAGTAAAAAAAAACAAATATGAAATTATCCTTCTGTGCAAGAAGAGATATTAAAAGAGTTCAGGTTAAAATACTGGTTAAGAATTATTTCTCAATATGCAACTACCTCCTTTTACAAATCCATTTCACAGCCTAAGATCCCGGATAGCTGTGTGTGATGGGCAGCTGTAGGGCCCCTCAGACTAGGAGGACTCTCTTCCCTAACAATGTGCTCAGAGATTGATGTAAGAGCAAAGTACCTACCATTTCTTAACAACTATATCTTATCTAAAATAGTCAAGGAAACTAAGTTATATTCCTGACCCATTAAAGGTCATATAAGCTCAATTTACTCCTCCTTTTCATGTAGCTTGTCTGGAGCAATTTTGTCTGTAAAGACCAATTTTACACAGCAGAATTTCCACATGCATGAAATCAGTTTCTATATAATTGAATATATTTCTCTTTACTCAAAACAGGGAGCTGGCCATGCTCAGAAACACAAGAAGAGCATTGCATTCCTCTATGTATCATTGAATAGAATCACATAATAGTGGACACAATGTTTCAACAAATTAACAGAAACAAGAAAATGTTTCAACAATTTCAGAAACATGAAAAACTTAAGTTACCCTATCTCAGTTAATTTCCATGGTTGAACTGAAAAAAAAAAAAAAAAAAAAAAAAAAAAAAAAAAAAAAAAAAAACAAACCAAACAAAAAAACCTCACCAGTGACAGCAAGACCTTCTTATATACTCATGTATTTTCTAGAAGCACCTGAATTGCTTTGTCTGTTTCTAAGCCCTGGGGCAGATCATCTGGATGGGGTATCCTTAATTTGTCTGTTCCTTGATGCACAAATAGATGCCTCTGCTATGGGAGTTGCAGGCTTCCTACAATGACCAAGTGTGACAGTTCCTCTTCTTTTTCATTAGTAGAAGTGGCAGTGACAGAAAATCTTTATCAGCCCTTCACTAATGTGCCTGCAGATGTAGTACATCTGTACTATGTGTAGGTCAGCTGGAAGAACTGAGCATCATGAAGCCTTGTCTGTTAAACTAAACTTGAGGTCCTGGCAAAAATAATTATGCAGCCAAAAAGAAAGTAGCACAAAATATGTGTTTGTCTCATGCAGCTTTAATCAGCAAGGGGAACTATAACAGAACACTATATGCTGGTGGTGTTTTTAATGTGAAATCTTGGCTGAAAAAAGTGAGACTTCTATAGACAGTGTGCCAACTTCCATATTTCCACTAAGCAGTTGTCACCGAACTGATAAATTGAGGCTAAACAAAATTTATTGTTCAAACTCAATTAAAGTTCCACCAACATTAACTACAGATTCAGCATGTCTCATGGACTCGTCACTACAATGCTGATTCTTATCAGGATGTCTCATACACTCGTCACTACAATGCTGATTCTTAAACTTTATCATCAATGATCCAAAATGTGCAATCACTCACTAAAAATGGGAGGGTGCTCAACCTTGAGGAGTTACCTTGGATGATGTCCTGTCCCAAGGGGGGAGACCCTGACTGCATGCGAGATACTCCAAGGAGGAGCAACTCCAAATGGCTACCTGCAGAGCTACTTTTATGTCTTAGTCAAATCTGAGCTGTGGTCAAACATGCCCATGCAGCCTTGCTATGGGCTCAGGACCCATCTTCCTTGTCCCTGTATCCACTGACCACCACCACCGTGGGTGGGACAAGAGCTGTGCATGTGGGAACTCTCATGGATTTTTTTCTGGGGGGGGGGGGGGGACGTTTTTGTCAGGTCCGCCTCAGG
>JASSUY010030863.1:0-19377 GCA_032466535.1 Forpus xanthops | reverse complement strand
GCCCGCGGGCAGCGGGGCGGGGCTACGTGGTCTCGCGAGAACTCGTTGAGGGGAGAGGGGCGGGGCTACGGGATCTCGCGAGAGCTCGCTGAGGGGAGAGGGGCGGGGCTACGGGATCTCGCGAGATCTCGCTGAGGGGAGAGGGTGGTGCCATGGCGGAGGGGCGGTGCGGTGTTGGTTGTTGCGGTGTGGTCCGTGATTGCCTTCTCCGTAATTAGCAGCCTCATTAGTAATTAATGACAGACCCTCTCCAGCCTCTGCGTGTTCTGCCCAACCGCTGCCTTCTGCCTGCAGGCTCGTCGGTGCTGGAGCGCCAGCGGGACCATGGCGCCAGGCGGGCGGGCGCCCTTTGCTCGGTTCCAGGCGTTCCGATCTCTGCTGCCGGGCCATAAAGCAGGGAGCGGCCCGGTGAGGAGGGCAGGGGCCTTCCCCGCTGCCGCCCCGGGCAGAGGGCACCGGGCAGGTGATAGCAGAGCATGGCCTTGTCCCCAAGCACAGGCCGCGTTACTCACCCGGCCACTCCCTGCTTGTGATCCCATGGGATCCAGTGTGAGGTGCTGTGGGTGACGCAGCTTTGGCCGATGCGCTCACCGCGAGGTGAATGCAGTGGTCAACGAACCACGGGTTTTTATGCCCCAGACAGGGGGAACTGTGGCACAGAGGGTACAAGCAGCAGAGCTCCAGGTTAGACCTGGCCACAGGGAGCAAGGTTTGTGGTAGAATCCAAGTTAATGTCCTCATCGGATGTCGTTCTCAACACCTATAAATGTGATTAACTGAGACACTGGCCTGAAAAAAGGGAAATTAGCCCCAAAATGGGTGAGAGTTCATGGGCAATCCCAGCGCTCGGACTTCGCCCACCCCTGCTGCCCTGTGTTGTGCAGGACAAAAACATTTGGCTAATGAGTGACAGGAGAGCAGCAGGGCTGTCCCCTGCCATTGCTCACCGTGTCCCCAATCAGTGACGGGGGATTTTGCAATCCAGGATGTTATTTCTGTGCTGTTGGAGTTTAAACTTTGCCACTTGGGTCACGGCACCGCGGAGGAGGAGGAGGTGGAGGAGGTAGCCCCGCTTGGTGTCTGCTGGCACCCCTGTGTGCTGAGGGTGTTGTGAAGACAGGACGAGCTGGTGGAAGTGGAACCTCGCACATAGGTATGTCCGCGCTGACAGCACTCAGTGGTGTCTGCTTACCTGATGGTTCCATGGGGCCATCACTGTTCATTGGAAGGACTGAGGATGAAACACAGGGTGCAGTAAAGCTCTTTGCCTGGCTTCGCCAACCAAACATCATGGTAGTGACAACCGTCCCCAAACTGGGCTTGAGGAACACTCAAGTCAGTGCTTAGTCAGTTGGGGAGGGCAGATGGGTGGTTGGGTGCAGTGGGATGGACAATTGGGTTGAGTGGTGGATCAAGTAGTTGGGTGGTGGGTTGGTTGACCAGTCAGACAGTTGACTGGTCAGTCAGTGGGTCAGTTACTTGGTTAGTTGAACAAGTTGACCATTTGGTCTGTTTCTTGAGTGGTTGATTGATTTGGCAGGTCAACCAGTTGGGCAGCTGCTTGGTTAGTTGGGTTGTCAATTGCTTGATCAGTGGGTTGGGCAACTGGTGAGTTGGCTCCTTGGGTTTCTTTGAGTCCTGCGGCAGCAATGGCAAAGGAGGGCTGAGTTCCCTCCTTGGGGCGGGCGGTGGCAGCAGTCTCCTCCCCTTCTGCTTGCCACCGAGAATGATTAACCTGATCTTAGAGCGTACATGAGACTGGGCTGGATGGGTGCTCATCCTGCTCCTGGACTTGGGGGGCTCAGTGGGGCTGGGACAGGTGTGTGCCTGTGGGGAGCCCCTGGATCTGTGGGTCTCTGGGAGGGAAAACCCCAGGATTTGGGAGTTTCAGCTGCTGGAAGGAGGTGATGAGTGGACGCTGCCATGCCCCTGAGTCCCTGCATGCCTGTGCTCTGCCTCCTGCGCACATGCATGTAGGGCTTTGCCAGATGTGCCTACATGTGCTCACATACAGGTGCCCACACGTGTGTTCACATGCCCATGTCATTGCGTGATCATGTGGCTGCATAGACCATAGCTTTGCACACACATGTGCCAGCACAACCGTGTGCACATCTAGCCGTGCACATTGTCCGCATGGTCACACGGAGTCACGTGTGGATAGACCTCCCCATGGTCCTGCACATGTGTGTCCATGCCCAAACAGGCTCCCTGCTCCCTCGCATCAGCACCACGATTCAGAGTGTCCCTGGGGTTGTGCAACTTGAGGAGCAGAGGGAAGGCAGGGGGGCAATCATGGGGACTGGGTTAGGGAACTGACCCTGCCACCCTGCAGCCATGGCCTCTGGTGTGGGCAGCCTCGACCTGCTGGACCTCCTCTTCGACCGCCAGGACGGGATCCTCCGCAGTGTGGAACTTGGGAGACCACCAGGCACCTGGCACGAGGACAGGGTGAGACCCCAGCCTGGGGGGCCCATCCCCACTTCACCCCTGGACCTGACAGGAAAGCCCCATCCCCACACCTTGTCTGGGAGCTGGGATCACCCCACAGCACAGGCATCCCATGGTGATGGGTGGCTATGTCCCCACAGTGTGCCCAGGACAGTGAGGACTTCCTCAGCTCCATTCTGGGCTCCGGGGACTCGGCATCCGGCTCTCCCAGCTGGTCCCCGGCCACCAGTGACAGTGGGGTCTGCGAGGACCCTCCCTCTGACCAGCTCGACAGCCCCCCTGGGTGCTGTGACGGGGGTCCCAATGAGGTCCTGTACCCCTGCACCAATCCCTGTGGGGCTGTGCCCATCCCGGGTGGGGCTGGGGTCCTGCAGCCTGAAGTCTCCATCGATCTGGGTGAGCCACAGGGAAGAGACAAGGCAAAAGGGGCTGGAGATACTGGGAGTGACTGGGGAGACTGGGGATGTGAGGGGGTGAGGGAGATGGGGTTTCATGGGGATAGTCAGGAAATTAGAGGAGCTGGAGGGACTGGAGGGAACTGGGTAAACTAGGGAGAACTGGAGGGAGTGGAGAGAGCTTGGGAACTGGCATTAAATGGGCAGACTGGGGACAACTGGAAGGGTTGGGGGGCTGAGGGTGCTGAGCTAGGCTGAGCTGGTTGTTTGGGGGGGCTGGAGCAGGACCAGAAGGACAGTCTGGGGGGACAGAAGCCAGGGCCACTGAACTGGTAGGTGGCAGGAAGTCGTGGTAGCTGTGGAGCCATGGCTGGGATTTGAGTTCTGTGCTGGGGACAGAGGGGAACAAGGGACAGCTGACAGCTTCTGCTCTCCCCTCACCAGACATGTGGCACCCTGGCTTCTTCCTGGAGGAGAATCAGGACCTGCCTGTGGTCTCCCCACCTGCATCCTGCACCCTCACTGTCAAGGACTTGCTGCTCTCAAGCAGCAATGATGCTGTGAGTCCCCACTACTGTGTCCCCAGCCTTGTTCCTTTCTGGACCACAGTACCCTTCCTGTTCCTGTCCTCATCCCTGCCCTTCCCCACACTTGTCCTCTTTCTCACACCATGGTCCCATCCCTATGCCTTCCTGGACCATGATTCTCCACTGTGGTCCCCCCCTGTGGTCCCTGGGGTGAGGTGGGGGACCTCTCCTCCAGGATGTCACCCATTTGTGGCCCCACAGCAGCAGCCGGTGCACAGCTCCCTGCTGAGGCAGAACCAGGGCCAGTTTCAGGAGCTGGTGCTGACGGAGGATGAGAAGAAGCTGCTGGCAAAGGAGGGGGTGTCCCTGCCCACACAGCTGCCACTCACCAAGGTGGGTCCTAGCATGCCTGGGAAAGGTGCAGGATGGAGGATCCCAGCCTGGCATTCCTGACCCTCCTATCTCCCCCAGTATGAGGAGCGGGTGCTGAAGAAGATCCGTCGGAAGATCAGGAACAAGCAATCAGCTCAGGAGAGCCGCAAGAAGAAGAAGGAATATATCGATGGGCTGGAGAGCCGGTATGGACCCGAGCTGCTCTGGGCACCCCAGTGGCTGGGGGGGCACCCGTCTGCCTGGTGACTGGCCTGCTGCCCCCTGCCAGCCCCCCTGACCCTGTCCTCTCCCTGTCCCCCAGGATGTCGGCATGCACAGCTCAGAACCAGGAGCTGCAGAGGAAAGTCCTGCACCTCGAGAAGCAGAACTCGTAGGTGTTCCTAGGGCAGGAGGGGTGGGACAGGGCAGGAGACCCCCAACCTCCAGACAGACCTGATGGGGCAGGAGGGCATGGGAGGTGCTTATGGGCTCTACCTGTCCCCAGGTCCTTACTGGAGCAGCTGAAGAAGCTCCAGGCCCTCGTGGTGCAGTCAAGCAACAAGGCAGCACAGACAGGAACCTGCGTTGCGGTGTGTGGAGCCCCCAAAACCCCACATTGAATCCTCACTTGCAAGGGAGGGACACCCAGAGCCAAGGAGATGAGCTGGCAGAGAGGGGTGGAAGGGTAGACATGGACTAGGGCAGAGGGACGAGTGTTCCAAGGGCATGTGGACAGATGAAGGGGTGGAGGCATATGACGATCGATGGATGGATGGATGGATGGAGGAATGGAGGGATGGAGTGAGGGATGGATTGACGCAGGAAGAGGTGGAGGGAGGGATAGAAGGAGGGATGGATGGAGGAAAGAATGGATGGGTGGATGTGCTGGCAGGGACACACACACACCAGGAGGAACAGAGGGATGCAGACTTGGTTCTGCTTCCAGCCCTGGCAGCCATGCTGCAGTATGTGCCTCCTTCCAGGGCTGTGCATAGTGATATCCCTCTCTACCCTCAGGTCCTGCTGCTCTCCTTCACTCTCATCATCTTCCCCTCCATAAGCCCCTTTGCCCCCAGCAGGGCCAAGGCAGATGGTGACTTCAGACCTGTGCGAGGTGAGTGCTGGGGCTGTGCTGAGGCTGTGCTGGGGTCCCAGGGCACTGGAGCATTCCCTCACTCTCCTGCACACTCAGTGTTCTCCAGGTCCCTGCACAACGCAGCAGCCTCCCGTGTGGTTTATACACAGCCTCAGGCTGGGGATGAGAAGCCCCCGGAGCCGCTGTGGTCAGAGCGCCTGGGCAAGACCCTGCACGAAGCCTTTGGTGGGCATGCATTCACCCCACGCCTTGACAAAGTACCTCCCCATAATGACACGCAGCCACTTCCCTCTGAGGGGCTGAGCCGTGGGGATGGGGACCAAAGTGTCCCTGTGTCAGAGGATGGCACCGCAGTGCACAATGGCCTGGCCCCGCTGGCTTGGAGCCAGGCTGAGCACAGCAGGCCCACAGCGCTGGAGCCAGCTGAGGAGCTTTAGGGAGCACACAGGGACCACGGGGGACACACTGGGGTGGTGCAGGGTGGCACCTTGGGGTGACCCCTTTCAGATCTGCCCCTGGGCATGGGTGGATGCTGGACATGCTTGGCTTTGCTTGTATCTGTGAACTGGGAAAATGAGATGGTTCCCAGTGGCCTTACTGGGAGGGAAGGGTTGGCTCCAGCTTTCCCGTGCAGCAGGAGCTGCAGGGACCCTGGGCTGGACAATGTTGCAACTGGTTGGTTTTGGTTTGGGTTTTTTTAAGCTTTATTTTCATCTCTAAATACAAGATATTTTGGAAAAAATGCACCTGCTTTAATTCAACACGGGGGGAGCCACAAGGTTTGCAGGACCCCTGGGGTGGGGACACCGTGAGCCTGGCTGCCGTGAGGCAATAGGGCACAGCAGAGCCACAGCCCATGGCAGGACCATGCTGGGTGCTGCACCAGAGCTGTGGGCACAGCCAGAGGCAGCAGGACCAGGCACCCACTGCCCAGCCCTGGGTTCATTCGGGGTGGCATCAGCTGCCCCCAGCACCCCATCCCTCAACCACCTGAGGTGTGAGGAGTGCCCCACAACTACCTCCTTGCAGAGGAGGAACAAGGGGCTTGGTATGTCTCAAGTGCCCTGCCTAGGCCCAATGGGCACAGCTGCCCCGAGTCATGATCCAAGTGTTTTTAATACTTACATAAAAAAAGGGACAGTGTCTCAGGGTATTAAAAAAAGTCGGTGGGAAAAGTGGCACAGAGTGTCTGGACAGGCAGGAACAGTCTGGGTCAGGTGATGAGAGGTTCTACCTTCATCTTCTTCACCCTTGTTGGCCCCGTGTCTGGGCTGGGACACTCCTGTTTCAGGCTGTCACGGCATTCCACCAGCGTGGTCCCAAGGTCAGGGCTCAGCCCGCCTGTGCCATTGTGCTGGGAGAGTGGCTCCTCCTTGCACAGCCCTTGAGCCCCGGCCTCAAACCTGCAGAGCTGCTCGGGCTTGGAGAGCTCTGCATGTTCCACCACCACCGGCCCCGTCCACTCCGGCACCTCCAGCCCCAAGTGCTTCATCAGCTTCGTCATCACATCATCGACGTAAGCGTGGATGCGGAGGTCGGCCTGTTTGTCCTAGGGCAAGCAGGGGGACGTTAGAAACACAGAATGGTTTTGGTTGGAAGAGACCTTTAAAGACAATCAAGTCCAAACTCCCTACTATGGGCAAGGACATAGAATCATAGAATGGGTTGGGTTGGAAAGGACCTAAAGATCATCCAGTTCCAATCCCCTGTCACGGGCTGGGATGCTTCACACTAGACCATGTTGCCCAAGGCTCTGTCCAACCTGGCCTTGAATGCTGCCAGGGATGGAGCTGCCTGGGAGTGCATAGGGACAGGGCCTGGGTGGCAGCTCAGGTGCACCCAGGCTCCGGGGCTCCTGTCCCTAAGGAATCATCCCTGGTGGAACATGAACTGACCTGTCTGGCACTGCTCCCTAAACTGTTCTACCAGGGTGCACCTCAGAATGCAGCTGAGACGGTGACATGGACACAGAGCCTGGCTGTGAGCCCAGGACAGGGGACAGGGACAAGAGAGCTCCAACACCCCAGAAACTCCCAGCTCTGGTAATTCAAACACTTTGGACAGTCAGAGTACCAAACCAAACCCAGGGATGAACACAAACCAATTGCCCTGTGATATGGGCACGTGTGAGGTTATTGCATCAGGCTGGAATTCACTAGAGGACATGTCAGGATTTCTACACATTTCCATGGGTTTATTGCAGGTTTAAACCCTCCAACCAGAGAAGCTCAGCCTCTTTGCTTGCTAAGTAAGGCAACTCTTCTACCCGGCCACCCTGTGATGGGGCTGGAACAAGTGACACGAGGGGAAAGGAGCCGGGCAGCAACCAGGATGCTCTCACTCACGTGTTTGGTTGCCTGTAGGTTGACAATGACCAGCTTCCCTCCTCTCTTCTTTGTGATCAGTGGGAGGTTGCCGCTGGGTTTGATCTGCAGAGAGGTCCCCAGAGTGATGGAGAGATCAGCTTTCCTGCAGGGAAGAGACAAAACATCCAGGGCAGACAGAGAGCCATGGCTGTTTGCAGGCGGCTTCCCCTACCCTGCTCCAGTGTGGACTCTACAAGCTTCCCAGCCATGGTGCAAGGAGTCTGAAGTGGTTTCTCGTGGCCACTCTCTGGGGCAGCACTGGGTGTTGCTGTGCTGTGGGGAGCAGCCTCAGGGCTATGAGGTGCAGATGGGCAAAACCAGACTGGGTCAGACCATGGGCAGAGTGCTGCAGGCAGAGCCCAGGCAGTCTCCTGCAGTGTGGGGAGCCCCAGCATGGTACCTGCAGGCTTCATCCGCCAGCATGAGGTCACGGTCGGGCAGGGAATCTTCCCAGTCCAGAATGGTGTCTCTTAACTTCCCTCTAGAAAACACACAGTGGCTTTAGTGGTGTGCCTGCCAAGCAGGAACAGCAGCAGAAGTGCCCCGGGAGAGGGGAGAGTGGCCCAGATCCTGTGAGAGCTGGGATGAATCTTTCACTCCCCAGCATCAGACTGGAGCCAGCAGAGCTCTGCCCCACGGCCCTGAGTTCCCAACTCTGCACCCACCCCTGGATGGGAAAAGCAGCTGTGCTGGGCCTGGTCAGCCTGGGTGAGGAAACACAAGGGGCAATGTGCGGAATGTGTCTGGATGCCAGATCATCTCAGGGTACCTCCAGCTGCAGAGCTGGAACCATTTCCCTACGGAAGCAAGCAGCTCCAGGGTAGTGCATGCTGCTGGAGCGGAAGGGGCTCGCAAGCTGCCATCCCACAGCAGGACATTGTCCCCATGCAGTGTCCCTACAGACGCACCTGCAGGCCCGCAGCCCCCGGGCTTTGGTGACGCTGCAGAGCCTGCCCGTGGGCTTCAGCCCCATGCTGCCCACCACGGCGTCCCGCACGTACTGCCTGCAAGAGACACGGGGCTGGTCAGGAATAGGTGGCACCCACTGTGAAACACCCACCCTGCCATGGCACAGCTCGCACCTCACCCCCTGCACTGTGAGGACAGCTCAGAGCCTCAGGCAATGGCTGCAGGATCTCAGTCCTTCATTGATCTCTGCCCACGGCTCTATCCTGATGCTGCTGACTGCAGCTCTGACCAACAGCACCAGCCTGCCACAAACCAGCCTGCAGCAGCCTCTTCTGCTCTGCTCTCTCCTGCTGGCAGACACAGCTGCAGGCAGCCCACCTTGCACAAGGAACAGGATTTTCCAAGGGCATCCCAGGCAACAGAGAATTCCCAGACTGTTCACTTCCCATCCTTTGATGGGGTTTAGGATTCAGATGGGCAGATCTGCCTGTGCCCCCACCCCACACTGAGCTTCAGACCTGCCGGGCAACAACCCCATCACGTGTCCAGTGCCTCCATCATTCCCTGGAGATACCAACAAAGCTCCCACCACCTGGCTCAGGGCTCACGTACTTGCCACATTTCACACACTCTTCCACAAACATGTTCCCGTGGAGCTCAGCCAGCTTGTCCCTGCAGGAGAAACACCAGATGTGAGCTGGGAGAGCCCTGGGACAACAGGGCAAGCTGCCCAAGCCCCCTCCTCAACCAAGACCCTGCACCCCGGGGGCTCCCTGCACTGGGAGCAGTTCTATGCCATGGCCACCACAACTGGAACAGAGAGGAAGGACAGCACTGCCCAGCTTTTCCATTTTAAATGCTTCCATCTGCAGCACCAATTCCAGCCCGTGTTCTGATCCAGCCTCAAACCTCTGCACCCAGTGGGAACCTGGAGCTTTGCTCTCCCCAGCTCCTGCTGATCCTGCCTGTCCTTCCGTGGCAATTTCGCTGCTTGTTTTGACCAAAACTCCCCTTGAGCTCAATGCAGAAGCCAGAAGAAAACAAGGCCTGTCTTCCTGCGAGCCCCACAGTGACTGGGAACCTCCTCCAGGGTGGATGGAGACAGGACTGACTTGATTTCCCATTCTGGCCTCAGTGCAGCAGCACTTCTACTTGTGTGGAAGAGCTGTGCTAAACCAGTGGGCATCAGCAGCAACGGGCTGCAGGGAGCACGGCTGAGTTCTTATTTCCTGTTCTTTTTCCCGTGGTTGTTCAGTTTCAAAAGCCAAATGTGGTACCAGGAGCAGGGACCAGGACTGAGGGCTTTTAATAACTGGAATTTCCCCCTGGGAGGCAGCTCAGCCACTGATGGCTGAAGATGATCATGAGACGCATCCTCCCCAAGGTTCCATTCATGCTCCTTGTTCTCATCCCAACTCCATATTATTTTATGACTTGAATTCAGCTGCTCTTGCCTTCCCTTTCCAGGCAGCTCCAAACCCTTTGCCTCACAAGACAATTGCTTGCTGGCCTTGAGTGCTGGAAATGGCTTTTATAACAGGCTGAAGAGCCTTGTTGCCATGAGCGCTAATGGAGAGGTGAGTTCCTTTGAGGACACCTCTGAAACAGCCACTACTAAACATAGCTCAGTCCCCATCACATGGGGAGCAGATGCTGCACCCTCGCTCCACACAGTGCAGCTCCCTGCAGAGGGAACAGGGTCATGGAGGGTCCCTGACCTCACTACAGGCACATCAGACTGGTCCCAACTGCGAGACTCACCTTGCTGCCCTTGCAGTTTTGCAAATGTCTTGAGAGGCAAAATGCTCTGTAAGTGCTCTGGTTTCACCTCTGCGGCAGCGCTGTCTTTATTTTCTCTCAAGAAATTCAGTTTAAGCAAGGTGTAAAAGGAGCTCAAGATCCAGTGCTGTGTGAGATAGTGCTGGTCAAACAGGGCACCCCATGGCTCTGCAACCAGCAGCAGCAGTTTCCTCCTCCCTGCAGTCCCTTCACCCCTCTGGATAGGTACAGAGGCAGTGAGAAGGCCCATGTGCTCTCAGCCCACCTCCCAGGAGCATGTGCCCTGCTTGAAGCCAACATGTGCTTCCCCAGCCCATGCTCATAGTCACACCGACAGCTCCAGCCAGGCAGCTGGTGGGTGACAACATGTGACAGCCCAACACTGTCACCAACAAACGGCTTCTGGGTGTCCATCTAGAGAGCATCAACCAAGGCTGATTTCATTAATCTCTCTTCAATTCAAGCTAGTTTATGTTCTCTTTCCATGTGCTCCCCACATTAGACACAGCTTCCAAGCTAGCCTTGGAAATCAAGCCCCAGCACCAAACACTTGCACATGAGGCTGTTGCTTATCGGGCAGCAAGAACAGCCACGTGGCAGTGCAGGGAAAGGGATGAGGAATCTAGAGACAGGGCGGGAGAGGCAGTACCTTGGGAATCCGGAGCGCACGTGAAGGCCATCCACGTTCTGGCTGACCAGGAATTTCAGGATGCCGACCCTCTGCAGCCCCAGCAGAGCCATGTGAGTCTTGGAGGGTCTGGCACTCTCGAAGGTGGTATCAAATTTTGGGGAGAGCCCCTTCTCTTCCATAGTCCAGACACCATTGGGCCCCCTGCAGCAGTGGGGACAGAAAGAGTGAGACTGGAGAGCTCGGGATCCGAGAGGACAGCTGGAAATGCACCATGTGCCCCGTGAGCGGAGGAGGGAGGCACTACTGAATGAATGTGGTCACCAGTGATTTGGTTGTTGAGGGAAGCAGAGCACATGGACGGTGGCCATAAAGGTGATCAGGGGCTGGAACACCTCCAGTATGGAGCCAGGCTGAGAACACTGGGGCTGTTCAGTCTGGAGAACAGAAACTGCGTGGAGACCTCAGAGCAGCTTCCAGTGCCTGAAGGCAGCTACAAGGATGCTGAAGAGGGACTCTTCATCAGGGACTGTAGGGACAGGAAGGGGGTGATGGGTTCAAACTGAAACGGGGAAGTTCAGGCTGGAGATAAGGCAGAAGCTCTTCCTGTGAAGGTGCTGAGGCGTTGGCACAGAGTGCCCAGAGAAGCTGTGGCTGCCCCATCCCTACAGTGTTCAAGACCAGGTTGGACACAGGCTTGGAGCACCCTGCTCCAGTGGAAGGTGCCCCTGCCTGTTCCCTTCCAACCCAAACCAGGCTGTGATGCTGTGATTCTACAGGCACAGCCTAACACCAAAGGGGTGCTAAAAACGAGAGCCGTTCTGGCTGGGGCAGCATCCAGAGCTTTACAGGAGCCTCCAGCCCATCGCCTGCTGCCCTTACCTGAAGTCGGGGATCCCCGAGGCAGTGCTGATTCCAGCCCCCGTGTGGAACACCACATTGGAGGAGCTCCTGATCAAGTCCGCCAGCTCCCGAACCTTCCTCTCCAGCTCCTCCGGAGGGTCAAAGATCTGAGCAGAGACAAACACCACGGGAATGGGAAGAACAGGAATAGACCGTTTGCACACAGACACAGCATGCCACAATTCCTTCTTATCCACCTTATTGACAAAAGCATTTAGGCAGAAAGAGCATCTTCAGTCTGGAGAAGGCTCCTTCAGGGGGGAGAGCCTGGAGCAGCTCCAGTGCCTGAAGGGGCTGCAGGAACCCCGGAGAGGGGCTTTGGACAAGGGCCCTGGTGCTGAGGGACAACAGGGAGGGAGCCGTGGGGCTGGGGACACACAAAGGGGTCCCTCGCTCCGGGCTCCCCATAGGAGGCCCCACAGAGGGCCCGGGGCGCGGTTGCCATGGAAACGCCAGCGGCCGCTGCAGGCCCCGCGTAGCCCTCGGTGCTCACCTCGGGGAGCCCGCACTTGCCCTTGTCCGAGTATGGCGAGAGCCCGGCCGCGTAGTTCACCGCCATGGCCCGGCGCGGCCGCCGCACCGACCATTGTTGCCAGCACCGAGCGCGGGCGGAAGCGGAGCACTGCGCATGCGGAGTCACGGCCGGGGCTGAGGAGCCGCCGCCGCCATCTTTGTGTCGGGCAAGAAGGAGGGTGTGGGGGTATTGGAGGGGGTCCTCGTACCGTGACCGGTCCTGGATGTGCCCCCCCAGAGCCTTATCCCGGCCCCAGTGCGGGGGGCAGCGGGATGGGGGTGCCAGGGCGGATATGGGGGGGTCTGCAAGGCAAGGCAAGGCAAGGTGAGGGCAGGGGGTGTCAGGGCAGGGCAGGGGGTGTCAGGGCAGGAGGTGTCCCCTCGATGTCCCCAACCGTGCCCCCCCCTTCCTGTACCCGCAGACCCCTGAGGGGGCGGTGGGTCCCGGCCCTGCTGCCCTCACCCCCCCTTCCCTCCCGGCCTTCCCAGCCGAGCCGTGTCCCCTCGCCCCCCATCTGTGGGTGCTCGGGGGCTCATGGAGCTCACATGGGCCTCGTCCCCCTCCAATGCTCCCCCCCAATGCCCCGTTGTAACCGCAGCCGGGCTGTAACCCAACCCCAGGGCCCGGGGCCCCCCCTCGCTGGGCACTGCGGCTGCAGGGTGACAGCAGCGGGAACGGGGCTGGGGGGTCCTGGGCTGGAGGAGAGAGCCTCGACCCATCCCCGGGGCTGGAGCTGCCATGAAGAGCCTGAAGGCCAAATTCAGGAAGGCGGAGGTGAGTGGCACCCGCAGGGACACGGGGTTCACAGGGATGGGAGGACACCGGCACCTTCCTCGGGCTGTCCCCGTGTCACAGCCATGCGGTGATCTGCTCTAGGATGTGGGGTGAGTGCTCGCCATGGGTCAGCGGCCCCATGGAGGTCGGCACTGCCACTTTGAGCGGTGGGATCGAGCTCCCCGTGTACCCAAGGGTGCACCCAGGGGCAGAGCAAAGGGACAAAGGCAGCAGCAGGCAGAGGGAAGCGCGTCCCAGGTCTCCTCTCTGTCCCTTTCTCGGGGACACTGCCAGTTTTCCAGTGCCTCACCCGCTGGGACCAGAGCGTCCATGCTCCTCTATTATTCAGGACCTGGCTCAGGGCCGCGGGCTCTCATCTTCCTCCACGCCGGGCAGGGGATGGCAGTGCTGTCCCCAGTGCACTGGGTGGACACAGGCGCTGGGGACACAGAGGCAGGTTGGGCCTGTCCTGCTCGGGGTGCTCTCTGCCTCAGTTTCCCCTGGGCACTTCTACAAGTGGAAGGGTCGAGCAGCTCCTGCTGCCCCCGGGGTCCTTCCAGGACGATTGCCCAGGGACCCTTTGCATTTTGGGGTTCCCTCCTTGAGGGGGTTTGCTGAACCCCTGAGACACAGGCAGGGTCCTGCCCTCCCCAGCCCCGCGGCTGTGGTGGGAGGTTGGTCTGTGCCCCCCCCCGAACCCTTCCCACTTTAACTGGGACCAGTATGGGTGCTGGTCCCTGGCTGGGGCCTTGGTACCTGCTCCCTGTAGGGATGCGGTGCTGGCTGGAGCTCTGGATGCCGAGGAGGGAGGGAGGGAAAGGAGGAGGGACAGAGGGATGGAGGGAGGCGGATCCCGGCTCCCACTGCGGCAGGACCCGGCCCCTGCCGGGCGGCGGTGCTGATCCGAGCTGGGCTCTGGGGTCCCCGGCCTGGAGCCGCAGCCTGCCCTCGCCCAGGCGGGGGACAAGGGGTGCATGGCTGCCCGCCGCCTGCTCCTCAGCACCATGAAGCAGATCTGCCTCTGTGCCGCCGCCTCCTTCGCGGTACGTCCCCATCCTCCATCTCCTGTCCCTTCTGGTCACGTCCTCCCGGGTAAGCCGTGTCACTCCCACCCCATCGGGCCCCCTCCACCTCCATCCCGGTCCTGGAGCTCGGCTGCATCCTTTCCAACCTGCTTTGTCCTTGCATGACAGTGTATGGGGGGGCAGGCACTACACTCCCAGTTTGTCCAGTAACCCTGGGAGACTGGTTTATTCCAGAGTCCCCTGGCCCTGCAGGGCTGGAGGGGCTTGCAGGGCCTCCGGGTGGACACAGGGATGCAATTCCCCTGCCTGGTGCTGGCATCAGGCTGGTGAGGGGCAGGATGGAAGCAGCTCCCAAAGGCGACATCCATTTCCTGCTGCCGTGCCAGCAGCCAGCTCCAGTCTGTCGTCATGGGCTGCAGGATGAATCCCAGGTTTCCTGGGTCACTCCCTTGGCACTGGGATATGTGGGATCGCTGTCAGCAAGCCCCCATCCAGCCCCAGCCCTGCAGGGGTGGGCACGGAGTGTTGTGCCCCACGTTTCCCAAGGAGGCTGAAACTATCCCAGGGGATCTGCTCTCGCTATGAACTGTGCTTGCTATGGCTTGGTCCTCTTCTTAGCAGGGAGCAAAGCAAGGCTGGGAATGGGCTCAGTGAGGAGACCCAGGCAAGGATGGGGCTCAGGCACCTCATGATGTGTTTAGCACTCGCATCACTGGGATGGCAGGGGCAAACCTGAAGGCAGTGTTGGCTCCTTCCCAAGTCCTTGCTGGTCATAGTCTGGCCCAGCTACAGCTAAGCTGGGGCTGTAAATCTCCTGGTCTAGGAGCTATAAACTGGAGCAGAGGCTGAAGGAGATCCTCATCCCAGCTACACCCGGGGATCAGGACCCACAGCACTCCAGGGGATAGGGATGGGTGGAAGATAGCAGGGATGGGAATGGGCACAGGCACCTGAGCCCAGCCCAGCATCTTGGGGGCGGCACAATCCATCACAGCCTTCTCTGGGCTTCACTGCAGAGCCAGGACTGGACCAAGAACGATGAGAAGCTCCTGCAAGCTGTGGACTACAACGATGCCGGGAAGGTGACATCCCTCCTCGTCCGCAAGGGCCTGGTCCCTACCAAACTGGACTCAGAAGGCAAATCCGCGTAAGTGCTGACCCTCCTCCCTAGGACACCAGGGATATGGGGCTGGGGACAGGGCTGGTACCAGGGACACAGGTCCTACAGCCCCTGTTCTTGCTGCAGGTTCCACCTGGCTGCCATGCGGGGGAACGTGGACTGCCTCGAGGTGATGCTGGCCCATGGAGTGGATGCCATGACCAAGGATAGCTCAGGTGAGGGCATGGCCACCGCATGCCTCTGGCTAGTGCCACAGTCCACCCAGGGCCACCAGTGCTCCTTGGTTGGTCGTGCTCTGCTGGCAGAGCAGAGGGGGCAGAGCAGATGGCCTCACCTGTAAACTGTCCCATCTTTCTATGGGGGACCAAAGTGCTGACCGATGGTGCCCACAGGATGTTCTCTTCCTATTCAACCCCAGTCCAGCAGATCCTCCTGTGTGCCCATCTGTCTGTCACCCAGTCAGTCCTCTCTGCTATTGTCTGTTCCCTGACCTGTCTGTCTGTCCCTCTCCCCAGGTCACACTGCCCTGCATCTGGCATCCAAGCATGGCCACCCGCAGTGTGTCAGCAAGCTCCTGCAGGTACCAGGGCTGGGAGCATGGTGCTGCGAGAGAGGGTGCTATGCCAGCATGGTGTCCTCATGTCCTTGAGCTCTCTTCCCTCACCAGTGCTACTGGTTGACATGGTGGTTCCCTGCTCTGCCCTGTCCTCCAACATGCCAGGGAGTGAGTCTGTCCCCTGTTCTCCTGTAATCCAGGCTCTCTCCCTCAGGCTTCCTGCCCTGTGGACGTGGCTGATAGCAGTGGCCGAACAGCGCTGCACCATGCAGGTGAGTGGGGATGGTACCAGCCCTGTCCTGCTCATGTCCCCGTGCCGGCAGAGTGCTCAGCCTCTGTCCTCTCCCCAGCATTCAGTGGCTGCATCTCCTGCTCCGAGATTCTCTGTGATTTCAAGGCTCCCTTGAACGTCAAGGACAAGGTGAGATCCCTCTGCTCCTTGCCTGCAGTGCTGTGCAGAGCAGCAGGGGGCCAGGCTGTGGCTGCCTCTGAACTGCAGCAGCTTCTGGGGAGAAACAGCAGCAGTACGTGGCATGAAAACATGCCCTGAAGTGGCACATGGAAGACAGAAGTTAACAGTTTTCCCCTATGGGGAGATCTGAACCTTGTCTCCATATTCTTCCTGAATGCAGGATGGCTCCACACCGCTGATCCTGGCAGCCAAGATGAGCCACTCAGAGCTGTGCCGGTACCTGCTGCACCGCGGTGCTGCTATCAACAGCCGGGACCTGCAGGGGAGGTGAGCCTGCACTGGTGGGACTGGGAGCAGATGGGGAGGTGGAGGGAATGGGCCCCTCATATCTGCTCTCACACTGTGCTCAGGACGGCCTTGATGCTGGCCTGTGAGAATGGCAGCGTGGAGACCGTGGAGGTGCTGGTCAACGCTGGTGCCCGGGTGGCTGTGATGGACTCCACAGGTCACGATGCTGCTCACTACAGCCTGGCCACGGGCAATGCCCTCATCCAGCACTTCCTACAGGAGGCTGCTCAGCGCCGGTCCTGGGCCAGTGGTAAGGCAGCCATGCCACGCTGCTCCTTGTCCACAGGGCTGGACCCATGGGATGCTCTCACCCTTTGGGGTCAGGATGTCTGACCCACGCTGCTGGGGCTGAGCAAGGCTGGGGGGCACGTGTCCCCTTTTCCCACACTCTGGGGGTGCCGTTGCCCATGCTGGCACCAGCCCAGGGCAGGGAAGTGGTGCTGAGCCTCTGTTGCCTGTCTTGGTGCCTACACATGCTTGCACATGCATGTTCACATGTGTTTTGCAAGCATGGGGTGTTTCTATGTGTGTCTGCATGTGTATGTCTGGATGCATGTGTCTGTGTCTGCACACGTGTGCGTCCCTGCAATTATGCATCTATGTATTCCATATTTGCGTGTGCCCTTTGTATGCACACGTCCCCCTGTGCACACACATGTGTCCCCTAAGTGCCCCCCCTTGTATGAACACACACAGGAGTGCCCCTGCACCCACACGAGCTCCGCCTGCCCCCACTATCCCCTAAACTGCCCCAATTTCCCTTTCCTCCCACTCTGCCCCACAGAGGAGGAGTCAGCTGAGCAGACGTCCCAGGTAAGGGCCTGCCCGGCTGCCCCCCTCTGGGGTGGACCCCCAGGAGCCCTGGGGCTCTCCGAGGTGGCAGTGGGTCAGGAAGGAGGGAGTCACTTTGTGTGATGTCCCCTCTGTCCTGGTGTCTCTGCAGACATCTTCACCCAGCCAGTCATCCGTGAGGGAGAAGAGCAGCACCCCAAGGAAGAGGAAAGCCCCTCTGCCCCCCTTGGGTGCCCCCAGCCAGGTGAGGGGGTCCCCCTTAGCTCCACAGCCATTGCCAGGGTAGCCAAACCATGGCCCATTTGGGCAAAATTCCCCACCTGCACCCCCCCCCAGTGGAGGTGATGCTCGTGGGCTGGCCTGTGCTGCAACAGAGGCTTCATCCCCACTCCTGGAGTGCAGCACCCCAGGTTCCAGTCCCCTGTTTTGTCTATCAGCCCCTTTCTATCCACACCATGGGTCCAAAACACCCCTTACCTGGGGCCTGAGCTGGCACTGGGGGGTTCTGTGCCATGCCAGAGCCTTTCCTTCTCCCTTTGGTATCCAAAAGCTCCGTGCAGCACATTGGAGCGTGGCGTGCACACGGTGAGGGTCCCAGTGGGGATGGGCAGGAGGGGCTGGCATGGGGAGGGGGTGCCAGGGTTGGGCATGGGGGCTCGGCAGCCACATAACTGCAGGAGGACCGGGATGCCTACGAGGAGATCGTGCGGCTGCGGCAGGAGCGGGCGCAGTTCCTGCAGAAGATCCGGGGCCTGGAGCAGCAGGAAAAGCAGAGACGGGAGGTACCAGCGAGCTGCAGGGTTGTGGGGAGAGACCACAGTGTTCCTAGGGACTGGAGGGGGTGGGAGGGACAGGGACAACGTTAATGCCGCTGTGTTTTCTCTCTGTGTCCTGCTAGCGGGCAGAGCTGGATGAGAGCTCCCTGCGCTCCATGGAGAAGCAGGTGAGGCCCTTGAAGAGATGACTGTCCATGGGGTCCTTGTCCTGTGGATGCTTTTGGGACTCTGGTGGCAGCAAAGGGGACCCTACACCTGTGTCTGACCCCACAGATCCAGGAGTTGGAGCAGCAGCTGGCAGCACGGGATGGTGAGAAGGAGCGGCTGGGCAAGGAGGTGGAGGCTCTGCAGACCCGTTTGTCCTCGCTGGAGGCAGGTGTGAGTAGAAGCTGGCAGCATCGGGGGCTTGGGGTGTTGGGGGCTGACCCCCGCTCTGCACCCCCAGAATGAGAAGGAGAACACAAGCTATGACATCGAGACGCTGCAGGATGAGGAGGGAGACCCACTTGAGTTCCCAGGTAGTGGGGTGGCCCTTGGGGGGTGACACCCCACAGTGGGGCATGGGGCCATGGTGGGAACAGCACCAGAGCCCCTGCACCCTTCAGGGGCAGAGCTGCTGCTGTCCAAGAAGATACTGAGCCCTTCAGCCGAGGAGCTGCTGGCCACGCTGCAGGGACAGGTCCAGTCCCTCACTGTGCAGAACAAGGAGCTGAGGGAGAAAATACAGGCAAGGCCCTGTCTGTCCGTCCGTCCCTCCCTGCGTCTGTCCTCTGGGCCACGGTGGCCTCATCCATCTCCTTCGCAGGTGCTGGAGAACTACGAGCGGGACGAGAGCGACGCATCCACACCGGGGGACTTTGTGCCCATCAGCCAATACAGAGCCCTGCAGCGGGAGCTGGAGCGGGTGCGAGCACAGCATGGGGGCTTGTCTGCGAGGGATGAAGCCGAGGGGCAGGCTGGAGCCCCGGGGCAGGTCATGGAGGGGAGCACAGCAGCAGAGCAGCCTGCCGAGGAGCCAGCCTGGACCTGTGGCAAGTGCAAGACAGCACTGCGAGACCCACAGCCCTCCTCCTCCGTGGCTGGTGCTGAGCTGGCGGAGGCCCGGGCAGCCCTGCGGCAGGCGCAGGCGGTGCTGGAGGAGCGGGAGCAGCAGGTGAAGGAGCTGCAGGCACGGCTGGAGGCCGGCAAGGAGGCCGTGGAGGTGACGGCCTCCCTGGAGGAGGCATCGAGGGAGAAGGAGGCTCTGCTGGAGCGCTGCAGCCGCGCCGAGGCCGAGGCGAAGGCTCTGCGAGCGGAGCTGGAGGCCAAGGCCCAGGACTGGCGTGCGGCAGGCGGCCCCGAGCCGGGAGCAGTGGAGCAGCGCATGGCGGAGCTGGTGCGGCAGCACGAGGAGGTGACGGCTCAGCTGGGCCGGCTGCGGGAGACACTGGGCCAGCGGGACGCGGAGCTGGGCTCGCTGCGGGAGCAGCTGGCGGCACGGCCCGTGGGGCGTCGGGAGCACGAGGAGGCGCTGGAACGGCTGCGGCGCGCGCAGGAGGAGGGCTGTGTGTCCCGGGACGAGCACGCACGGATCACCACCGAGCTGCAGGAGCAGGCGCGGGCGCTGCGGGAGCGGGCGGCCCGGCTGGAGGCAG
>JASSUY010030862.1:46090-69060 GCA_032466535.1 Forpus xanthops | reverse complement strand
GGTGAGGCACTGGAATGGGTTGCCCAGGGAAGTTGTGAATGCTTCATCACTGGCGGTGTTCAAGGCTGGGTTGGACAGAGCCTTGGGTGGCATGGTTTAGTGGGAGGTATCCCTGCCCCTGACAGGGGGGTTGGAATTAGATGATCTTAAGGGCCTTTCCAACCCTAACTATTCCATGATTCATGCTTCAAGGTAGCAGTTTCTGAAATCTTCATGCCTTTAAAAGGACTCTTTCTCATCCCTATGCCACATAGGAAGAAGTAGCCATCTTGGTCTAAAGGTACATAGGTGGCACCAGCTGTGGTTTTGCTTCTCATTTAAGCCACTTTATCTGAGGAACATTAGAGAAAGAGCGGTTGCTGAAGCTCTTTGATACCTAATTGAGATACAATTAACCACACTCTTTAACTCTGTTAAATGCTTTATATAAATGGTTGTCTTCATTTATATTTAATTTAGGTAGGAGTTGCTGGACAAATTCAGGGATCAGGTGGTTGCATTCCAGTACATCTACCACCTCAATTTGACCTATTTTTAAATCAGCAGCATTCCTCTTCCTAGAATTGCATATAAATAACTTCTTTTCACTAGGTCAAGTGAAGTCATAGATGTACTTAGAGAACAAGTCTTCAGAGAAATAGAAGCTTAGAGCATGTGAAGTATCATTGCTATATAAAAAGTAGCCCTGTCTTTCAGGGCTTGTCTCCTTAGCTGTTAGGAAGTGTATACACTAATCCTGTTGCTCATGAGAGACAGGTTTTCTGTCTCTACTTCCCCTTCTGCACATGCATCATTAATGCTGCTGTTCTTCATTGTACAAGTAACAGGTCTGAGTTACACAGAGGTTGTAGAGATGGCATGGATTAGGTGTGTGTGTATAACTGTCGTGGGGGAGGAGGTTGTGATCTCCCTACATTCATAAAAAGGTAGAATTGTTTATTTGGACTTCATTTGGGAAATAGAAATCGGACCATAATACATTTTTCTTGTCTCAGAGTGCACTGCTCTGTGCTTTCTAAGTATACATTAACAATTACCATAAAAATTAATGAGTATCCAATCCCTTATTTTATGATGCATCAGTTTATTACCTTGATGGATTTTCAGGAGCTTTTGTGCATTGGGGTTTAGCATTGGCCGTTATCAACACCCAGTTCTAGCAAACCATACTGATTAGCCAGGCTGCAGTGTCATTTCCTTTTGTTTCACAATGTGCAATACTGAACATGTGAAAGGACCGTGCTTTCAATAGGTTTATTCTGCATACTGATAAGGCAGTATGGGTGCAGGTCACTTGAGCACCTGCATCACAAGGCTGGCTTTGCCTCGCTCAGAAAACTATTTCTCATTATTCTTGGCCACAGTTCAAAATTCTAGGTGCTCTGAAACAGAAATTGCCCGTCTTGGGGCTTCCATAAAAACTTCAATTTGCTTGTGGTATTAATCGAGCTAGATCATAGCCAAAATGTGGGTTTGCTGATTATGATAGAATCTTAATTTACATAAATAATGAAGCATTCCATTCAAACTTAGGCTCTGTCATTGCACACAGTTGCCTACACTTCATTCTAAAGTAAAAAACTTGTTGAATAGCCTAGAATATGCAGAATATTTGTTCTTAGTACAGAATATACATATTGTTTACTAATACAAAATAGGTATAAAAAGTTATGAGCTATCCTGATGGAGCCAACGTAAATGCTGTGGTGACGTGGATAGAGGGGAATGTTCGTTTCTTGGCACCTGCTGTACTTGGTGTTTAACTTGACAGATGTGGATGTGGCTGCCCCATCCCTGGCAATGTTCAAGGACAGGCTGGGCAAGGCTTGGGAGCATCCTGGTCTAGTGGAAGGTGTCCCCGCCCCTGTGGCCAGAACTAGATGAGCTTTAAGTCCCATCAAACACAAACCATTCTGTGAGTCTGTGTAGAGTCACCTGATACCTGTGCTCATATCTCATCTTCAGCTTTGTTTTACAGTTCTGTTAATAGAGCGTTTAACTGTTATCATCATCAAAACCCATGTAACTTGACTGCAATATCGATAACCGCGTTTAGCAAGTATACACAGGTAGATACAGGCAGTAAACCTCTCCTGAGAGAACAGCGTATGATACTTCAGACAAAAGCACAGTGGTGTGAGTATGCTGACTGAGTAAAGAATACGGCCCTCAAGAAATAATGCTTGTAAAACAGCTGCTCCTGCTTGGTTGTGTCAGGGAGAAATGCGCAGCTCAGTTGCAACCATTGTATTCAGCATAATTACACCACATTATGCTAGGGTGTTTGACATATTCTGGGCTTTTGTGCAACAGAAAATAAACTCCCTTCAACAACGTTTTTCAGGTTCGGTATCTTCTGTTGTCAGATAAAGTATTTTCTGGTTCAGTATATTCAATATTGTGCTCACCTATAGTAATCGGTGACCCTTTGTCCAAGAGGAGCATAAGCATCCTACAATGCCTTTATCAAATTCACGTTATTTTTTATTAACGCTTTTTCCATAGGTGTTAGTTCTTAAATGATCCTTTCCTAACACTTGTAATCTGGTATTTTAGGAGTTAGAATTGGTTGCAAAAAGGAGAACTTTACATGAGCATGGGAAGTTGTTCATGTGCTATGTGGGGATACTCGCCTGGGTAAGACCTTGCTGCCTGGTGCTGTGGCAGACGTTGGCAACTAACGAATGTGACCATTTCTTTAATTAAAATTAAAAAGAAATTGAAGGAGTGGAGGAGAATGTTCTCCAGCTGTGTGGAAAAAACATGGCACATCCAAGTAAATGACTTGAAGAATCCTTACAATTCAGTCTGACTGTGGGCTCTGAGCTGTCTGCAGCTGACCCAGCATTACAGTAATCATTCTGGCCTGCTCATCTAATGAAGAAGTTGGTCTTTTTTCCTGCAGCTACTGACAGATTTTTGCAAAGGTTTAGCCATTCTTTACAGGTGCTATCTTTACTTCCAGCATTTTTATGGCCACATCTGCACTGATCTGTATTCCCCCCACCCCAGCACACTCAAACTCACGTCCTGTCTGCCCTTCTAGAGAGAGGGGCTCCTAAATGGTTTTCCTCAGATCTGAGCACTTCCACACAGCTGAAGAGAGCTCTGTGTGCTGCTTGATGTTAGAATAAGATAATGGATCTGTGAACTGTGCTGTGCTTGCTTGACTGTTACAGGAGATGGAGCCTTATTTGCCTATAACTAGCCAGGCTGTGCGATTCTGCATCTCAGGAACTACAGTGTTGTTCTGGGTGAGCATCTTTTTGAATTGTCACTTTAACATATATCACAATTGCTGACCATCACTAATCACAACCTTAACACAGACTGGTTTTAATTGTGATATTAACACATGCTTTTTATTATTGTCCTGCACATTTCATGCTGACGTGCAAAATGCACTTTAAATAAAAAAAAATACTTTGGAAATCTGTTATTAATTAGGGATTTGATTGGACATTTTAGCATTGGGATAAGTTTTTCTCCGGCTTATGAGCTGTTAACAGACCATACTGAAAAAAACCTGTAGTAATGGCAAAAAAAAGAACCACCAACCAAAGTGAAATACCTGCATAATCCTCTGTAGAAGTACCTGCAGAGTGAATTTCAGAGTGGATGGTATAATCTAGCTTGTCTCTTCCATCTCCATTTCTGAATTTATATTCTTCTGCACTTTTTAATACTGGTATTGTCTGCTTTTCTTGTATTAATTAAATAATTCTGTTCAGGTTAATGTCTCAAATGTAACACAGTATTTTGTCTGTGTTCTTTGCATTTCTGTGTTACTGAACTCCTAGCCATAAAGAATAATACATGAAGATTTACATCTTATTTTGCCAGTTTTTCAGCTATACTGAACTATGTGTTTCATGTCTCTTTTCCTTAGGTGTCTCTGATTATAGCTAGCATGATAGCAGTGATCGTGTATCGCCTCGCGGTGTACGCTGCCTTCGCCAGCCTCATGGAGAACACACAGACTCTGCAACCCATCAGAGGGTTACTGACTCCTCAGCTGGCAACTTCAGTCACAGCCTCGTGCCTGAATTTTGTCATCATCATGATCCTGAATTTCTTCTATGAGAGAATAGCCATCTGGATTACTGACATGGGTAAGCAGTGTGCTTGAAGGCAAGCTGCTGAAGGGATCGCTGAAGACAGAACCTATCAAGAGGTGCTCTGCACAGTTATTCTCCACTCGGGCATAGTGGAAGCACCAGGATGGTAGCCTGTAGCTTGCAATAGTGACTCAGTTATATCCATGGCCATGTGTGGAACATTTTCTCTGCATTTGAATAGTTACTATAAACTAGTTTCTCTTAGTATAAACTTGCATATGTTAAAACTCGTCTGTGGAGACAATCATAGTTGTGAACACAATTAAAAATTAGCATGTGTTATGTTAGTCACCAAAGCAAGATTTAACTGATTGAGTAGTATTTCAATTAGAAATCCTGGAGGTATGTTTTTAAAAACAGGTCATAGCTTCTTAACAAGATAAATGACTAAATAGTCATGTCTCTTCCTTTGGGTGAAAAGGTAGGAAGATGGGAGAGGACGGTATTTCCATTGCTCTGAGTGCTTTTTCCCCTAGCAGTAGATTTACAAATTTGGAATGTCACAGATTGAAAGCAGAGATTGGGCAGGTTGCAAAGCTGCACCTACGACGTGTCACTGTGGCTGTTGCCATTGGTAGCCTTGCTCCAGAGCTGGAGGAGCCGGTAGCAGGTCCAGAAAGATCTATGACTTTTGTAGCAGATTTGATGCTTGACTGTTTCTTGCTTGCTGGAAATACCCTTCCCTGGAGCCCTCCTTACATATTTTATTTGTTTGCCCTTAATGATTTAGAGGTACAAGTCCCCGCAGGTGCTTTATGGAAAGAAATAATTGCAGCATTTTCAGCTGGGGGGAGGCAGAGCTGAAAGGATGAGGTGTTTGGGGTTTGTACAGCTGTCATAAAGACGGCTAATCTTTTTTTATGAAGTCTTACAAGTGGAACCAAGAACTGAAAAGTGTTTCTTGCAAAAAGTTAATGGGATGTTGAATTGGGTTTATTTTGATTTATCATGGACTGTCTCTTCTCTCGGAGGTCTGTATTACTTATCTCGCTTGGCCAAATTAGACTGAAGAAGGAACAAGTAATAAGTAAAAATGCCCCTGGCAATTTCACAAAACAAACATGAAATCATCATTTTTAATCTTTCTTTTTTTGACGGGCATGGATTATAAGCATGAAGGCTCAGCAGTGTTATTTTGCTGCTTGCAAGTGTGGAGGATTAATTTTCAAAGTCAGCACTGCCTGTGGTTATCAGTTGCAGAGTTAAAATGAGTTAGCTTTTTGGGGAGCTGCTGCCCTCCTATGGCAGCTATGCTAAACCCGGGCTTAGAGGCAGCGTTGTTTCCAGGGAAGGAAATGCTGCTGTCAGAAGTTCACACTCCGCACTCCTGAATTCCTTTAAAAAGTTAGGCCAGGTTTTGCTTTCAGGTATGGAATATAACCTGCCTCTGGGGCTCTGAACGTTGTGTGTCTGACATAAACATTTGAAGAGCTCACTGACAACAGAAATATTTTAATGTGCTGCAAGGTAGGAGACTGCCTCACCTGAGTACTGCATCATCTGTTGTGCATCCTGCTGTCAAGTGCCAGTAAATGCTCCATGTTCTTCTGCCATGCCAACTTATGCCAAGCTTGGAAATGTTAGTTTACTCAGATCTATAAAATCACTTTACCATAGGGCAGGTCAACTCAACACATTTGCAAGGTCCTGACCAATTCAGAGGCACTTGAATGCTTGCAGGGTACTTTGTTCCTCTTTCTCGCAGCTCGAATTGGTTGTATTTTACCATTTAACAGACATTTTACTGATGTCCTTAGGACTTCCTGCTACCTTTAAAAAATATAAACATTATTATGTGATTATGAAGGCAGCAAAACTTCAGCAAAGGCTTGGTGATGCTCAGCATTACCAAGATGCCTGTATCCTTCCCTGTTCTTCCCCTATTGAGAGTCTCATCTCTCAGAGGCAGAAGGCACACCCAATTTCTGCCGTTTTCAGTGTTACACACATAAAGCATATTGGGAGAAAAAAAAAAACAACAAAAAAGTATAAGATACTTTTCTACCACAAAGAAAAAAAAGAAGATATTATCATGAACATAACCTACAGTGAAGTTGTCATACTGTAGGAGTCCCTGTTAGTCACTGTGTGAGATTCATCTTGGATCTCCTAAAACAGCCTAAGATTTGGGGATGGGCAAGTGCTAGTGGACAGTACAAGGAAGGGAAAATGAAAGCCTATACAAGGAATGCATTTCACTTGCCTACCTCCTCAGAACATTGCATTGTAAATTTAGGGTAGTGTGTTTGAGAGAAGGAACTCCATCTGCTGAAATGTTTGTAGGTGGTTTTCTTTCTTTTTTCCCTTGGGGATGTAAGGGTGCTGTGTATGATGAGTGTTTATGAATCTGTATCCTTATAAAGGGAAATAAAATTACTCTTTTATTTTACAGAGATACCAAGAACTCATATGGAATACGAGAACAGGCTCACTATGAAAATGTTTCTGTTCCAGTTTGTCAACTATTATTCATCCTGCTTCTATGTGGCCTTCTTCAAAGGGAAATTTGTTGGTTATCCAGGTGCCTACACATATATGTTTAATAGCTGGCGAAATGAGGAGGTAGGACTTTCTTGTTTAAAGTGGATTGAATAATAATAAACTATCCCCTCCAGTTATAAATTACCAGTGTCTTGTTTGACTTGGAGTAAGCTGGACCTAAGCTGTGTCTTGTTTGACTTGGAGTAAGCTGGACCTAAGCTGACCATCCTGAGGCTGATCGAGAGGCATCCTTGGCAGTGTTTAAGGCCAGACTGGATGGGGCTTGGAGCAACCTCATCTAGTGGAAGATGTCCGTGCCCATGGCAGGGGGTTGGGATGGATGATCTTTAAAGTCCCTTCCAACTCAAACCATACTGGCATTCCAAGGACTCTTCCTGCTGTCGCTTATCAGGGAAATGCCAGCAGTGAAATTTGTGGTTGTCAGACATAAGGGTGAAAAATCAAAATGTTTTCCATGGCCCAAGTTCTCCTGAAATTTCAGTGGATCTTGCCATAGGTGTTAGGTTAAAGGAAGTTACTATAAATGGTTATAGATTATAGATTTCCACCTCTTCAGGGATCATTACAAGGAGGCAATCCTGACCTGGCTTAATTTAAAGACCTTTAAGTAAATTCCTTTCAGGCACTGCTGTTCTGCACTCTTCCTCATCCACTGACCTTCACTGGGAAGTATGACAAGGCATGCTGCAGCCCACCAGGCAAAGCTTCCATTGCTATCACATTGCATCCAGGCTAATCCAGCCCTGATTGTTGTGGATGAGGTGTTCAGCAGCCCAAGCCTCATCCTTCATCCCATGTTTCAAAAGAGCATCAGGTCCTTAGAAAGTTCAAATCTCAGTGGGAGCCAAATTAATTTTGTCCTCCAGAAGACAGCACCATCCTAAAACATGTGCCATCCCTGGAAAGGGGATTACTCTTCTTTAAATAGTCATTATAGAATCGCAGAAGCATGGAATAGTTTGGGTTGGAAATGACCTTAAAGCTCATCCAGTTCCAACCTCCTGGCACAGCAAGGGATGCCTTCCACTGGACCAGATTGCTTCAAGCCCCATGCAACCTGGCCTTGAAAGCTGCCAGGGATGAGGCAGCCACAGCTTCTCTGTGCAACCTGTGCCAGCGCCTCACCACCCTCACAGGGAAAAACTTCTTCCTTATATCTAACCTATATCTCCCCTGTTGAAGTTCAAACCCGTTGCCTCTTGTCCTGTCACTACAGTCCCTGATGAAGAGTCTCTCTCTGGCATGCTTGTAGGCCCCCGTCAGATAGTAGTATGTTATCAGATATGTTCTTGTTTTATCATTATGTTTTATCAAGCACATTGAGCACTGAAAGCCCTTCTGTAACAGCCTTCCTGGGAGGGTATCCTTGCTGGCAGCCTAGGTGAGAATGAATTGTTGTCCTAACAAGTTTTAAGAACTCTTCTACTTGTCTGTCTTTAATTTCTACCTTAGCAGGTTAGGGTTTATGTGAGTTATGTCTGTTATTCATGTCCGTTAACCTTCAGTTTGTCTCTGCCAGTGTGATCCTGCAGGATGCTTGATAGAATTGACGACACAGCTCACCATAGTCATGGCTGGCAAACAGATCTGGGGAAATATTCAAGAGGCCATTGTACCGTAAGTTCCCTCTTACACTGAGATGCCCATGTTGTAGACAGGAAATTCTTGGAAGGAATGATAACAAGTCTTGCCATACGAAGAAGCTAATATAAATTCTTTCAATTAAGTGCCAATTCTGACAAGTAGACTTATTTCATAGAGGCTTTTGACCCTTTTTTTTGTGAAAGCCATGCTTGTAAAAGCATGTTGCACAAGGAGCTTGCTTAGAGAAAGGGATACTTAATCTGCTTCTGTCATTATTAACCTCTTATCTATATTTGCAGCTGGATTTGTAACTGGTGGGGGCGCCGGAAAGCCAGAAATAATCCAGAAAATTTATATAGTCGCTGGGAGCAAGACCATGATCTGCAGACATTTGGAGCTTTAGGATTGTTCTATGAATATCTAGAAATGGGTAAGTTTAAAAATACCCATTTAGAATTGAGGACAAGACACCTTGTATTGGCACTGTAAGAAACAAAACCTTCTCAGTTCATTGTTCTGGGTTGATGCCACCACTTTCATCTGGTAAACAGCAGATGATTAACTGCTGGGAATCATTAAGTAGGTCAGCCCAATGAAGCAAAAACTAAACAGTCTGCCTTTGCATCTTAGACTGTAGGGGATTTCACAGGAGCATTGCAAAGACCCTCATTTGAATGGGGAACGTTATTCTCAGTGCAGCAGTCAAGGCTGTCTGGTTTTGTTCCTTAGCATATTCTCAGCTGATGTCAGTGCAAGTTGTAAGCATGGGAAATTTGTAAGTACAGGCTGAGTGACAAATATTCTGTAGGGATGGGCAACACAAATAGAAGGTCTGCAAACTGGACCAGGGAGACTCCATTTAGTTTGAGGTTTGTGCTGATCAGTGCTTCTATGCAGTGAGCAGCCCAGCAGAGGGAGCTTGGGTAGCACAATAGGATTTTCCAAAGGCAATGTGAGCAGGTCAGTGTATGAAATTAGTCTACAAAACCTGAGAAACTAAAACGATCAACTGAAGGCAAACAAAATGTAAAGTACACTAAAAATATATATAGAGAGAATATTTATTTATAAGGACAGAATTTGTTTAAAAGTAGATCTTTGTACTGTTTTATTTCTAGAGAAGCAGTCAGGTGTTCTAGATTGCCTAGAGATGTGTAGCTTTATTATTATCACTTCCTGCACTTTGTGATATTGCATACAGGGCCCTGATCTTGTGAAACTAGTATACTCAGAACAATCATTGCTGTCAGCCATACCTTTAATAGATGTCCTTGCTCTTCCTGAAGCAAAGCTGAACCACTAAGCTCCAGCATTGCCCTGGGGCTGCTAAGCGAGTAGGGATTTTCTTTCTTGTCTAAGGTGAAGAACTCATCACTGAAAGCATGGAGAAGCTGATGGCTGGTGCATGGGAGTTTATTTTTATCTCCTGTCTAAACCAGACAAGATGTTCTATTTCCTGTCTTTAAGACATCGTGGCAGTATTGGCACTCTGCACTGAGGACTGTCGCATTCTGTACCAAGAGATATTTCATTTTGGTAATAACTGAAGGGATTGTTAGTGTATTTTATTTCCAATTCTTAACCTAACATTAAGACTCTGTAGTGGAACTGTTACATTCAAGTTTGGTATCATTTAGGCTAAACCAGTAGTCATAGGTGGAGGTAAGGTTGTGATATTTCCTTTTTCATTTAGGACTGTACCTGACAAGTGAAAGGAGAACAGGGTTGCTGTGTACAAACTGCAGGAAAGGAAAAACAGCCTGGTTTTGTTCCTCTTGTAATTCAGAAGTGTTCCCCTACAGATGCATTCCATTCAGGGGACAACTGTGGCAGCATGAAACAATTAGTATCCAGCCCTGCTGGCAGTACTGTTTGAGAGGACCCAGATGCCCCATTCCCTTGGGTGCTGCTGATTGGCAGCCCTGAGAGAGAGACTAGACAAGTCTCTGGGCTGGGGCATGTTATCACTTGGCTCTGGGCAGGGCTGGAGATGACTTCCTGTTTGTCTGCGTGTTGGAACTTGCATGTTTCATTGTCACCCTGAAGGTACTTCTGTAGGGACAGATTTTGGCACTTTTCTGTTCTCCCTTGCAGTCATTCAGTTTGGATTCATTACTCTCTTCGTGGCGTCTTTTCCCCTGGCTCCCCTCCTTGCTCTGATGAATAATATCCTGGAAATTCGAGTAGACTCCTGGAAATTAACCACCCAGTATAGGAGACCTGTGGCTGCAAAAGCACATAGCATAGGAGTTTGGCAAGAAATTCTGAATGGAATGGCCATCTTGTCTGTCGTCACTAATGTAAGTACATTAACTGTGCTACATCAACTTTTATTCTTCCATGTACTCACAAGTTGTAGATTTAAAAATCAGCTGTTGTTTTTTCTCTTTCATTATCAGTATTGACTTCATCTCATGTTGCCTCATTTGGGTGGTTTGGCTTTTCTGTTGATTACACAAGCCACACTTCATTGGACTATAATCTTTCACTCACTTGGCTGTGTTTTCCAGCATTTTGGAATGGCATAAGCCCGTCTGAAGCTTAGTCTGGTGAGGCACACTTATTGCCCAGAGGGGACAGGACAGGAGGATTAATTGTGTCAGCCTGACGACATTATGTCTTGTCGTGCTTGTTTGTTGGAATTCTGCTCATTTAGCTGCTTCTTGATGCCGCTGTGGGGACAGTGGCTCAGAGTACTTTGTATAAACTGGAAACTAAATGCTGTGCTAGTATTTCATCTTAAGTATAATGGAAGGCAGACTGCCGAGCACAAGAGTTGCCTTTTTCTAGTGTGGAATATTAAGTACTATCAGATCTGCAAGTCTTGGGCAACACGGCCCCTTGTAGGTATTGCCTAAGTAGTAAGGTGCCCGAGCATCTGAAGTATCTCCAGCTCCCAGACAAAATATACTGGGAGCCGTTGTTTAGTTTTGAAGTACAGCTGGAGAAGGTGGCTCCCTCCTTTTCCCTACAGAGATCACACAATGAATTCGAGTTCATCCTTCCTCACAAGAATTCAAATCGTATCTGTTATCACAGGTAGAATACAGTTTAGTTCGAGGGGATATTTGTGATTTGGTGCCTCATGTAATGACTGTTCCCATATTTTTTGTTCACTGAATGCTGGTCCTTGCAGGGGAAGCTGCAGTCAGCTTCTTTACCAAGGTGAAGTGCCCTGGCTATGCTGCTTACCCTTGCTTTAAAAGATTCTGAGTTACACCACTAAGTCACAGTGCCAAAACCCTCAGAAGGTTTGTGGACCACTTCCTTAATTCCTTTTCCAAATTTCTTTTTCAGGCTTTTATTGTTGCATTCACATCAGATATGATTCCTCGTTTAGTTTACTACTATGCCTATTCTGAAAACGAAGACTCGCCAATGTCTGGATACATAAACAATAGCTTGTCAGTGTTTCAAATCTCAGATTTTCCTGTCCAAAATAAGCCTAAAGTGAATCGAGAAGACTTTGTCATATGCAGGTTGGTGTTGGTGTAATAACAGATATTTTCTTAGTATGTGTATAATTCAGTATGTGTATATATATATATGTATAATTCTTAGAATGTGTAGAATACAGCATAAAAAGTCAATGCAGGTCTAAGCAGTCCACTAGAAATGAAATTATGGCATTCTCATGATTCTAAAGTGTGAGAGGTAATGTTTAAGCTATTAACAAAGCAGTGCCTGAGATGGTACGAGATCAAAAAAAATCACCATTTTGCTGTTTTGAGAGTCTCACTGCTAATCTTTTTGCTTGGTTTTGGGTGTTTTTACTTAATTAAACTGTTGATTTTTGAATAGTAGAGGAGATTAATGTCCTTAAGGCTGCAAATTTCAGCCTATATTTTCAAAGGTTTTTAGGCTGCAATGCCTAGCTGGACAAGGAAGTATCACTAAGGGGATATTTGGATTCCAAAGCTGAAAATGAGACATGGCATTTGAAGTCAGTCATTACTGTGCTAGATACCACCAGGGATCTGGGCCACCCTGTTTTCATTAAAATAAAATAATCCTTTCTTGCTGGAAGAAGCATTGGAAGTTCCAGAAGAATTGAGAAAGGACTTTGGAGAAGTCCATGGTAAAAGAAAAATATGGATTTGATGAAAATGAAAAGGCCCCCAAATAAATGAACATACAAAAGAACCCCAGCACTTTAAGAAGGAACTACATTTGTATGATGTGTTTGCTTTAAAACCCCAGGAGTCTTTATTCTGTTCATACATGTGAGTGTAGAACACCTACTCAAGACTGTCCTTCCATTAAACCGTGCATCTGCCCAGCCCATAATGTGACAATGTCTGTGACATTTACTCAAAACCTGCCTGTCGCTCTGTGATCCATTCCATCCCTCTGTCCTGTATTAGCTGATGATTGGCTGGAAAAAAGTGACCTATGTACAAAACTTCACTTCTCACACATCCTCATCTCTTCTCTGCTGCGGTGAACATGAGGGTGTTTAAACAACCATCACACAGAAACAAATCAAGGGGCAGTCTTTTTCTGCCAAAGGAAACAGAGCATTTAAAACAAGGTGAAAGGGTTCCATAAGCGACAGCTGTATTTGCCTGTCAGTGTCACTGAGCTTGTAGTCTGTCTTAGACTGACTGTGACATTTCAACTTTGCATGTCTTTCTATCCAACAGGTACAGAGACTATCGATACCCTCCAGATCATGAGAGGAAATATTTACACACTATGCAGTTCTGGCACATTCTTGCTGCAAAACTGGCCTTTATAATTATTATGGAGGTATGTTCCCTAAAAACTTTTCCTGCTGAAATTGGTCCTGTAGCTAGTTACTAATAATACCAAAACCAGGGAAGAAACTATTTGATACTTAGAAGTTCTAAGTAATAACCAGACTCGAGAAGGTCTTTATGCAGATGGAAAAGACAGGAACAACTTTTCCTCCTCCTGGTTTCACTGAAGAGCTAGATGGGAGACGGCCATACCCAAAATCCAGATAGCATTTTGCAGTGATATATATTGGCTAAAAATAGCTAAATCCATAATTTTCTTAATCGTCACTTCAGTATTAGGCCACTGTCTTGCAAGTTCTGCAGGGGAAAGGGAGCTGTTAAAGTCTCTTCTTCAGCACACTTCAGATACACATTATGAAATGTATTGTTTGTGAGCAAAAAAAAAGCTGTCTTTCAGGTTAGATGAAACAATAGGTCATTTGGTAATGAGTTGTTGCATTTCTCCTGATTTCCCTTTCTTTTTCACTTTTTCCCAGCATGTTGTATTCATCGTCAAATTCTTCGTAGCATGGATGATTCCTGACGTCCCTGCGGATGTGAAAGCCAAAATAAAACGTGAAAAGTATTTAACACAGAAAATCCTGCATGAGTATGAACTTGAAAAACTGAAGGAGAGACTGTGTCAAGGTGATAAACGAGCCACAGAAAAAGAGTTCATAGCCACAGAAGGGAGAATGGAGTTATCCAGAGCCATGTAGTTGAAAAAAACAGCTTTTTGGGATTTACCTCGTTTCAGCTTTCGTTTTTCATCTGTGATTTGCTCAGTACGCATCATGTTGATGTGTTTCAACAAAGGTTTCAACCCTTTGCTTTCAGTCCGAAGATTTTAGACTTTGCTCTAAAACTCTCACTGAGCATTCTAGGTTTAAGAAATCTACTTAAGTGTATGATTTCAGCACTGTTTTCTATTTACCCATCACTTTGAATAAGAAGCGTAATTTTATTATCCTCTGATTTGGATTATCTAATATAGAGAAGTTACCCTCGAAGGGCTCGCAGCACAGGCCTCCCACCTTGTTGTTCAATGCAGAATTCCAGGCTGATACAAAAGTATCCCAGTTGAACCGAAAGGCTTATCATAGAGGACTCCTGCTGTGGAAAATGCTGTCAAGTAGTATTTTTATGGCATGGTCCTCTAAACAGGAGAACACTCCAGATGAAAGGGTTAGGGTTTGGGGCTTTTTTTTTTTTATCCACTATGTCTTAGGAAACATTTGTTTGCAACTTTGAACTTCTATTCACTTTTTAGAAGGAATTGATATTTTAAAATACATTGGCTTAATTACACTTGGAATTATTTACAGGCATAGAATTCAGTCAATTAGTACTAATGAAGGAAAAACCCCATCATTTATTTCATAAAGATACCACCTGCCAAAGAGTGTGCTCCTTAGTGCAAAATATTGACAAATCATCTAATTACAGTATCTTTTGAGAATATGTGTACAATTCAGACAAGTGTGACTAATTTATTTCTCCACCTCAAAACCTGCCATTGGATGATGATGTTTGACATGAATTTTTGCCAAGGCTGCTCCTTTGTTTGGATTATTGGGCTCAAGCTGTGTGTCTGTACTCAAAGCATAGTGCAGAGTGTGACAGTGCAGTGATGGAGCTGGACCGCCACACACTCATGGATCTAAGTTGGATGATTTGTCCATGGATCTGTAGTCAAAACATTTTTAAGCATGTCAGATAATATCTGTTTGGGTTTTATTGTCCTTATGCATAGGAGCCTGGGGTTTGGACGTTTGTTTTCTTTTATTTCTTTTTAATCTTTAAGAAGGATTTTTGTTTCTATTTTGTCACAAGGCTTTTCTCCAGAGTTATCAAGGTTATAAATATATAATAACTGCTTGTGCAGAGTAGCTACCAACTGCTTCTGAATGTGTCCTCATGTTCTAATTTGAAGCAGTTAGACATTTTTACGAGTTTGCTGTATATTTGTAACATATCAATGCTTCCATGCATAGTGCCTTGTTTGTTTGCATTTGGCAGAAGATGTGAAAATGCTCACTATGGGGCAATTCCTGTTTCCAACATGCATGCTCGCAGGCGTGATACTGTGAACCTGCACCCAGAGCTGTGCAGTGTTAGCCAAACCATGCTTACCTTGGCACACTTCTGCATTAGTACTATTGGAGCTGCTCACAGAGAGCAATTGATGCCATGACTGTTTGAATAAAGTAGCACCAGACTTGAGTTCTTTCATGCCGAAGTGCTCTAGCTAGAGGGATGAGAAATTTTACCATGTTTGCACTTAGAAAGTTATACTTCCTTGCAAGTATACACAAAAATAATCCAGATCAGTATTCCATGTCAGCCAAATGATGCACTGTGTACTAGATCCACAACTTAAGGTTTATGTATTTTGTTTTAGCAGACCTAGTCTACATCTTGGGATACTCTGATAATAACCTTAATGTTGTAACAGTTTTAAATCCATGTCTGCCATGGAACTGCCATTATTAGCTAAATTTTTTTAAGTGCCTACCTCAAACAAACATAGAGTCATAGAATTTTAGAATAGTTTGGGTTGGAAAGGACCTTAAAGCTCATCCAGTTCCAACCCCCTGCCACGGGCAAGGAAATCTTCCACTAGACCAGGTTGCTCCAAGCCCTATCCAACCTGGCCTTGAATACTACCCAGGATGGGGCAGCCACAGCTTCTCCGGGTACCCGTGCCAGTGCCTCATCACCCTCACAGGGAAGAATTTCTTCCTTGTATCTAACCCAAATCTCCCCTGTTTAAGTTTAAACTCCTTGCTCCTTGTCCTGTCACTACAGTCCCTGAAGAAGAGTCCCTCTCTGGTATCATTGTAAGCCCCCTTCAGATACTGGAAGGCTGCTGTGAGGTTCCCACACAGTTTCTCTTCTCTAGGCTGAACAGCCCCAATTTTCTTAGCCTGGTTTGGCTGCCAGTCAAGGAATTGAAGAAGATGTACATTTCTTATTTACTGTAAGTTAATCAACTTTCTGTAAGTTTGCTTGAAAAACCAAGCACATTGGCCATTTGTGTTCATGCTGAACTGCGCTCATGAGTACTCAGATGTATTTGAAGTAATGGATGTATTGGAGGAATGCATGTATAAATAAATCAGCTATGCTGCTTAATGTATAAGCCAAAGAAGAATATCAGTTGCCATAATTATGGACACCACACCAGAATTAACACAATGCAGGCACTTTGCTGCTCTTTGCACATATACTGTTAACTAAACTGCTTAATTTAGAGTTCACAGTTCTGTTACTGGTAGCAGTGCCAACAGTTGATTCAGATGGTAAGATGAGGAGATGCAAAATTATATTTCTATGCAAAATGTACAATCTGATGGAAGCTGAAAACAGATCCGAAAATTCAGTATGAGATGCACTATTCTGCTTAGGAAACATTAGTTTCTTCAGGTGCCGTAATCAAGTGTCTGATTACTTGAGAGGATGTTAGCAAAGTAGATGTGTTATGAATGAATAATGCTGTTTGAAAGCAAGATGGAAAACAAACAAAAAAAAAACTAAAAAAAAAAGAAGGAAAACAAAGTAATGCCTTAGTTCAGGATACAGCATTGATATGCAGAAGCCCCATGTGCAGACCTGAGTTGAATTGGTGTTTTGACCCTTAATTTATGCTTCTTCCAGCTTAGTTTTTGAGATCACTTCCTATTGAATGCTGTACAAATAGATGTTTTGTCTATTTTGTATCTATGCAATGGAAAGTGTAAAAAAATCTGGAATCAGCTTATTTAAATAAGAAAGATGCCTATCTTATAAATGTATCCATACACTGCATAGCATTACTTTTTCATATATAGGAACTGTTCGAAAGGGAATCTGTTGTCATCTTAAGATCTGATGTCACATAACGAATTAAGTCTTAATACCTCTTGACATAATTGTTCGTCTTTACTTGTCATTGAGCAGTATTTTGACAAAATATTATTTGTATGATTAGGATTATAATGGTTCAGAGACATTTCCTGAACCGCTCTTGGAAAGTGAGAAAAATAGGGAAAATGGACTGGTCAGATGAGGAACGTTGGAAGAACTGATTTAGTTGTGTTTAATATAAGCATCTAAAAGTGTCCTTTAACCAAAGTGAAGATAGTTCTGTTTTGGAGCTACTGTCATTTAAGCAACAGTAGGTTGCTTCATTAGAATTAGCAAATCGGCCTTTCAAGTGCAATGCAATCAGGGATTGTATAGATTTTTTCCACTTAAAATTTAGTATTTTTACCGTGAAAAGATTTAGTGTGATACGTTCTAAGCAAATGACTGCAAAATAAGAGTGCTACTATAAGACACTAGACTGTTGTTTTTTTTTTTTTTCTAGAAGATTTTGTTAATATGCTTTTACTTTTTTATGTAATACTGTGGGCTTGAGACAACAGAATGGAGTGAAAAATAGATGGACTTCCCTACTGTTCTGTGTGTAATGCTTGTTTTGTACTGTAGTGTAATCTGGGTGGTATTTTTGTCTGCTAAATATGTTGCTGATATATATGACATGCTAATATTGGAATAAATTTTTTAAACATTGCATTCAGCTAACTTGTGTAAATTTAATGTCTAAACCTGGCAAATAAAGCAGTGCTCATTTTTAATGTGCTGTCAGCCTCTTTTTGAATATTCTGAGGTTGCAGAGGAGCTGAAGTGTGTTAAAAGTTAAAAATGCAGTGACCCTCATGGGGAAAAAGTATATTTAACTTCACAACTTTCTTAGTTTACTGAAGAAAACCTCCATCTGACTGCCATCTTCCCCTTGATAATGCCATTGTTTAACAGTCTTTTCTGTCTTCCTCCATTTTCCTAAGGATGAATTACCAAGGGAAACCTGTACTAAATTCTGCATACATATACATGGGCTGAGATGGCTTGGGTCTGTGATAGCCTGTGAGTGAATTGAATCTTCCAAATACTTTACACAAGAAGACGATTCAGGGGCTCAGACTTGGTGCTTGAACCGTCCTCTACATGCAGTACCAGCAGTCCATGAAGACACATTCATTTTCAACCAGGCTGCCTTTCCCTTCATTCTCTGGGTACTGTTTTTATTCTTACAGTGCCAGGACCTGAGGTGACTTCTCAAGTTCTCAGTCACACATGTAGTTTTCACACACAGTGCAAGTCCTTCATCTACATGCACTTAAATAGCTTTGTGCTCATACACTGGAAAATATGGCAGAGCTAAAACTTTCCCAAGGGACTGGTAGAATCGTACTGTTCAGAGATACCTTCTCACCTTTCTTAAAACTCATTTCTGGCACCAGTATAGGGCTTGGGATTAAATCACAGAGAATCTGGATTCAAATTTATGACTTGATCTCAATAGGCAGCAGCAGCACATTACCTCTCCTGCTACATCACATTATCATTTTGAAGTTACAAAGGAAATGCCTTTGTCAAATCTGGTAGGTGACCCCATTCCCAGAGAAGTTCTGATATGTAGTAAGATAAATGCAGTAACAGTAATTAAAGGAAAGAAATTTGTGAGATGAATAACAATTTTGTCTGTATTTAAAAAAAAAAAGACTAAAGCGAGTTATGAGTATGTATTATACTACTATCACTGTGCTGTTTACTGAAGTGGGATGGTTTGCTTACTTAGGTATCACAAGGAAAAATAAAGTATTAAAGGTAGAAGAAAGACAAAGGCAGGGGCTGTTGCTATGTGGGATATGTCCTCAAAGTGCTAAAAGTCTTCAGGTGCATTCAGGCTTCGCTCTTAGAGGTTAAACTTTGCCTCCATTGTGGCTTGTGGCAAATGGGTGATGAAGTTCAATTGGGGGTACAATTTAATCCAAAGACAGTTATAATAAAGAGTAGCATGGTAATGGGTGAGGGCATAGCTGGCTTTCCCCATGATCAGAAATCTTAAGCATAGCTTCCTAAATTGGTTTGGGTTGGAATGGAATTTCAGCTCCAACTCCACTACCACAGGCAGGGACACCTTCCACTGGACCAAGTTGCTCAAAACCCCAACCAACCTGGCCTTGAATGCTTCCAGATGGTGCAGTCGCAATCCCTTCATTTACCTTGTGCAGTATATGAAGAGGTGCACCAAAATTTTTTGGTGGTTGGACTTTTTTCATCACAAAAAGAGGTAAGGCATCTGATTTGCTTGGTGTCTTCATCTATCCAGACTAAAGAGTCTTTCTAAAAGTGAGTCTGTGTTTATTCTATGCAAAATATGATAGGGAGCCCCGAATAGAAGAAATATTTTGAACATGGGCATCTCAATCAAACTGCTGTAAAATACGGAAGTAGAAAAAAATATGTAACCTATTCATGAGTAGATCAGTGGAAAAGAAGGGTGAGATTTGGAAGAAATTATATTCCAACATCTGAAGCTTGCATGTTTCATGTCTGCTTCAGATGTGTGGGCTCTGCAACAAACAAAATCTAATGTTCCTCAAAATGTTCAATATTAAAAGAAAACTAATGTTTCTGAAAATAACGTCTTAAACACAGCAGTGATACTGAGGTCAGCACTAGCTTACCAATGGCAGCTTCTGCAGTCTGAGAGCCCAGGTTGTAGCTAGGAGATTTAGACCAATGGGTGGCTGAAAAGCAAAGGGCATGGGGATGTGTTTCTTAATGTCTCGTGCAGCAAATAGATTGCACCAAGAGAATTCAAAGATAGCCCTCACAAAGGACTCCTTTAGACGTGAAACTCCTTCTTTCCCTAAACAGATGGAAAGATGTAAAGGGAAAAAATCATGATCATTACCATATGAATGATAATAAAATTATTTCCAGTATATTTTAATCACTTTGTAACCTCTTTAAGGCACAGCTACTATTGCTCATCTGTCTTCTTGCATGCTTAGGGTGGTCACAACAGCTCTGCAGCATAGTCTGGGCATCCTAAAAAGGAATAGCTAAATTAAATCTTCTGCTTTTATACCCTGAGTTGTCTCTACTCAACACTTACATCATTCAGATGCAGCTTAGGAAGGGTTTTTTTAATGTAAATACGTGTACTGAGAAATCTGCTGGGAGATGAGTAGGATGTGAAATTCAGCAGCCATATCAGTTTTTGGAAGGCACATATGCACATTCCCCTGCAATAGTTAGTGACTATGCTTTCTCAGTCAGAAATGAGTCAGCCTGCAACATTTAGTAAGGGTATGGTTCTTCTTAATTCTTTTTTTTTCAGCTCCTGAGCTGTTAGCTAGTCAGAAATACGTCTGTATTTAAATTAGACTGACCTAGCTTTGTCCTTGGGTCTTCTAAACATCCATTGCTATTCAGCATTTCAGTTTTGGCACTGAAAGGTATGAGGGACATCAAAACTTCTTCTGTAGTCAAGAGGCATTAACTAAATGAGTCTTTTGGTGATGCTGTCCCTTCCATACCACAGTAGGTTTGAAATACTCAATACTGCTGGTGTATCTGAACCATACCATCCTTGGCAATGAAAAGCCATGGCAGGAAAGTTCTGTGTCAGATGGCCCCTAGTTTCACACATCTCTGCTGAGGGCTTGCAATAATCTGGGATAATGCTTGGTACAATGTAGTAGGAAGCCGATATTCAAGAACCATGTGCTGCATGTTTGCTGGCTCCTATAATAAGTTTTCAAAAAGGAATAAAAGTACTCCAGACAGAAGGTTTGTCAAGGGAAAACTGATAGGAGGTATGGATTCCCTGCCATCTTACAACCTCATCACAACAGCTTTGCCATCAGATTCTCTTGAATAAACATTTCTGTTGGCATTAACCCATTATTGCAGTGTCAGTAAACAGTAATGCTACAGTTAAACCTGTTCTCTGGTTGTGTCATCTATCTTCTGATGAAATCCTGGCTTCGGCTATACTGATGGAAACTACTGTTATTTTCAGATGTGGCCAAGGTTTCAATGTTTGTGGAACAAAGATCCAGGTCAAAAACCAACAAACCAGCTGAAACAGGCGTGCCAAGAAACTTCCATACAGCTCACCGTGCAATGGCAAGCCATTAATTTGAAGATGTCTAGACTCCACACTGCTCTAAGGAAGCTGCTAGGACATTGCAGTCAAGAAGGATTCCCTGCTTTCTCCTTTCATACAGGATTGTCTCAGTGTCATGACAGCTTTTTTTGGCTTCCTCAGAAGCAATACAGGAGAGCATGTGGCAGTAGTACCAAACACTGAATCCTAGCAGCCAGGTCACACTTCCACACCTCTGCTAAGAGCAGCTTCCTTGCCTGAGTTTCAGTTTCTCAGCAAAAAGTGATATACAAGTGCCTGCCGAGCATCCTCCCAAGATGCTGCAGAGGGTGAAGGGGCACATGTCAGGCAACAGAGAATTGTGCTGGGGAGAAAGGGAATATTAATGTTGATGCCACATTGCATGGACATTTCAAGACATATTCCTTGTATCTCAGCCAAGAACTCAAGGCACTCCATGGCAACGCCAGTTTTTGCCACTTCAGTTCCACTGACGCTGATGTGTGTAGGTTCAGGCCAGAGAAACAATAAGAGATGAAGTTGTGGGGCATGTTAGGGGCATTTACTTGGGAAAGACAAATATTCCAGCCCTTTGCTTTGTTATTCTAGGTTTTGGTTGGGTTTTTTTCTTAATGGAAGTCTGTTATATCCCCAGTGGGATTTTTTCATGAGATTTCTGGGCAGACAAGTCTCATGCTTTGAGGGAGGGAACAAGAAGATCCTGTGTGGTTTATGGTAAGCAGTAAGAAGTTCAGTGCTTTTTTGGTATATTTCTGTTGCTGCGCACTCATGTAAAAACAACAAATGGTTCTGTGGCTACAACCAGCCTGTCACAGTGGCTCGTGTTTTAACTGGAAGATGCCAACAACATGCTGAGGTACCTCGTACCACTGAACAACAGTCAACTTTTTCAGCAAATGAAACTACTCTCCATGGGATTGGTAAAAAGATGATGATCAACTTAACAGTGTACTACTATGATTAGAGTGGAAGGAGGAGACATGGGTAGTTACTAATGCCTTCATCTTCAAAAAGGGGGGAAGATAAGTAAATGAAAGTGCAAGGGTTCATTAACTGGAGAAGACAGAAAAACTGAGGCACCGGAGGGGCTTGAAGCCAGACCATGTGGAAAAACTGCTATGAAGGCTTGTTAATATTCAGATATGTAGGAGAAGGCTTTAAACGTAAATGCCAGCATGTCAGCAAGTCTCCCCTGCCTAGGAGAGAGAGGTACATTTTAATACAGGAACTGAAATGGGATGCACAAGAGGTTGATTCTGCAGTGAAGGAGGGAAAGCAGGCTCTCCTCTGCTTTTGCACCTGGAAGAAATCAGATGCAAAGAAATCATTTGGAGCATTTGCTTCACTTTCAGTAGTAGGATAAACTCTGCTTGGAGTGTCTATCCAGGATAACCAGACACCTCCCTGAGCACAGAGCAACCTTCTCCTGCATGCACTTTGCTCATCAGTGATTTATTTACCCATCTGTCAGTGCAGAGATCTGACTCATTCCGGGGCACAAAGACTATCATAGAAGCAAGTGCTTTTCCAAATTACTTAGGGTATCTGATGAAGATGAGCAAGATAATAACTTCAGGTTCTTTTCTGAAGAGAACAATTAGAACCTCCTTTAAGCCTACTATCTTGGCAAGTTTCTTCATTCAGCAATAATTCTGGGGGCCCCAATACAAAGGTAGCACTACACATGCTTGAGTGAATCCAGAGGCCACAAAGATGCTGCAAGGGCTTGAGCACCCCTGGTCTGGAGACAGGTTGAAAGAGCTGGGCTTGGTCAGCCTGGAGAAGAGAAGGCTCCAGGGAGACCTTAAAGCAGCTTTGAGTGCCTAAAGGGGATACAAAAATCTTAAGAGGGGCTTTGACAATGGCCTGTAGGGACAGAACAAGGGGAAGCAGCAAGGGGAAACAGCTTTAACCTGGCAGAGGGGAGATTTAGGTTAGATATAAGGAAGAAGCTTTTCCTGTTAGGGTGGTGAGGCACTGGCATAGGTTGCCCAGAGAAGCTGTGGCTGTCCCATCCCTGGCAGTGTTCAAGGCCAGGTTGGATGGGGCTTGGAGCAACCT
>JASSUY010030862.1:24682-39262 GCA_032466535.1 Forpus xanthops | reverse complement strand
ATCAACCAACACCCCCAAGTCCTTCTTCTCAGGGCTGCTCTGAATCTCTTCTCTGCCCAACCTGTAGCTGTGCCTGGCATTGCTCTGATCCAGGTGTTGGACCTTGCATTTGCCATCAGATCTGTAGTCATTTATTTACAACAAACAATGAGAAAAAACAGAATCATAGAATCACAGTCTGGTTTTGGTTGTAAAGGACTTTAGAGATCATCTAGTTCCAGCCTCCAGACACAGGCAGGGACACCTTCCACTAGACCACGATGTTGCAAGCCCTGTCCAGCCTAGCCCTGAACACTGCCAGTAGATTTAAAACATTTACACATGGTGCACATGAATCCTAAGCTCGAGGGTGTTTCCTGTGACACTTAGAAAAGGGATCTGAATGGACATCTTGGTACTTTTAGTTACATTTAGAGATCACAGAGATTTTGAAATGGAGGGCTTGAGTGCTCTGGCCTAAAGCCAGCTATTTGATACCCTGTTCTTCCTCCTAGTGCCATGGAACACAGTGTAATCACCATCAAACTCATCAGCAGTGCTTTAAAATGCAGCAGGGATTTTCTTTCTGTATAGAATTATGTGCTCCTCTAATGTTTCTGGGGAAGAAGGAGCATCTTATGTATTCAATAAACCACCAGAAATAGTGGTTCTGTGCTCAAAACCTTTTACACTCTTTGCTCTTCCTTTGTATCTTGTGGTAAGGAAAAGAAGATTTGGACCCTTCTGCCATCAAACGCATGGGTATGTTCTCCAAAGAAGGTATCGATAGTACTTATTAAGTATTTATTGTATAAAAGAGGTGACACCTTTGTGGTTTACAGAAAGCAGAGGAATTGTTACACAAAAGATAGAGAATATAAAAGATAACTTCCACTGTTAATGAAACATGGAATCAACAATACCAACAACATCTAACAGTGATTATTTCAGACCAGTCTTCTAGTGAAATCAGACTTAGACATGGTTTTGTGTATCCATTTCCCTTCATAATCACTTTTGAACTATTTTGCCCAAATTTGCCAGGAATATGAAAGTGCCAAAGTTCCTTACAATTTTAGGAGAAATAGCTTACCTAAAACAGTTTTGTAAAGAAAAATAAGGGACACAATGAGGGAGAGGGAAAAGGCACACTGGTGACATGATGGGAAGGATGCTGACAGGAAAGCACTGAGGAACAGGCAGGAGTGGACAGAAGCTCTCACAGTTCCAGGGCCTGGTGTGAGGAAGAGGTAGTAGCAAACTGGGGTTCCTGAAGACAGGAAGACTCAAGGAGCCAGGTGTATTCAGTCTGATGTTCACAAACCAAGCAATATTTGATTTTACATTGTAAATAAAATGATGGGAGCACTTGGTTTTAAACACTAGCCATTTGAGGATAAACTGGCACTGCTAGTTTGGTTATCTGATGCAGTTGCAAACATTAAACGTAATAATCCCCCCTCAGATTCTGTATTCCTGGATCCAGGTTAGAAACAATTCTATTAGGCTGATTCCAATGAAATTTAAGAGGTAAAATGTGATTACATTCAGTCTTAAATTCATGTGATGTCATCTGTCATGAAATAAAGCTAAACAAGGAAATATGGAATGAATGGAATCCTCCCTCAGTGAAAAACATGATTCTTTCTTGGGAAGGTATAGAATCACTTTCTACAGACTCCACTAACCCCAAACATCAGCTAAAGACATATGCCTCCTCCTTATTTATCTTTTGCTACAGTTAAACACCCTGTCTCAATATCCTTCTACACAGAAAACCTACAGTCTAGCAGTTGAAAATACTCAAGTATCCTTAGATCACTGGAACCTGTTCTGGCATATTCTAGCGGTGAAGGCAAGATATGCTGGCTGACTGTACCATTATCAAATTATACTTTGTGGCTGTAGATTACTAATTATGGTTTTACATATGTGTTTCTCCTTAGAAAAACCTCTTTTACAGGCAATAGAATAACCAGACATTCTTCCTACACAGCTTTTTATGTATTTTGGTTTAATTTCACCTATTGAAAAATCAATATTTGTCCTAAAGAAGGATTGTTCTATCTCTTTCATAACCAAAAAAAACCCAAGGCATGGAAAAACTGAGTGACAAATTGAGTCTGTAATGTCAATCCCAGACCAAACAGGGTTGTAGTCCAAGAGTCTGCCCGCAAAGCCAGGTGTCAGTTCTCTGTTGTACTAAGCACAACTACTTTCTAAATATATATTATGAATTGTGTTGGTTTGGTTTCCGCACTAGGAATAGTTTTCCTGATCAAATGATGTATCTGAAGTTACCTTTAGTATCTCTTTAATGGTTCACCTAGCAAATGGATGCCTGTAATAGATTTAAGCTCTGTTCAAATCAGTGCAACCTGTCATCTGAACCAACAGAAACTCCACACACACTCTCAAACTTCTCTTAATACAGTTTGAAGTAATGTTAAGAGACAAGCCAACAGAAAAGAAAGGACTACTGCAGCCTTAGAAAATCTGGTTCTGATTTTCTAATTCTAGCAATCAAAAAGCACTATAACCAAGTCTTCAATTTGTACATCTCTCTCCAGGTTTTTCATGCAGTGAAGAGATCTATCACTAGGACCTCTTACACAGAAGCCTTGCTTAAGCTCTTAAACAGTACAATGATGGACATAATGGTACAATAAAATAATAATAGATTAATGATAGAAAAGGTCATTAACCTTCATATTAATAAAAGATAGGATAATAAACTGCAATCCTTGGCTAAATTTCATCGTGGTTAATTGCATCCCACACACCAAGTGTCACATAGCTTGTGTACCAAGAGAATTGATGCTCCAGCTCACCCCCAGATGTAGGTGCATTTCTGTCTGTGGAACATGACAGATGGCTGGAAGTCCTTTGGGGTCCTTCACATTTAACTCATGGAACAGTACAGGAATTCAAGGAAGCAGATGTTCCTGTAATATCTGGAAGAAGATAAGCACCCCCATCTACTTTTAAGATATATTCAATACTGCAAATTTCTCCACTGATATATCAAAAAAAAAAAAAATTAGAAGATTTTTAATATTAACATCATCATTTTAATGTTTGAAAGGCATTTGCCTTTTGGTGGATTTTTGTTTGATTAATTTATTTTTTTTTTTTAATCTATTTGCTAATATTGAAAAACAAACCAGATTTTAGACAGGAACAGGACGATGGAAGAAATAAATCTTGCTGTGATTTTCTGGATAACAGGAAAATTTCCAACCATAGTGTGCTCATATATGGTAACTGCAAATCACCCAGTGGGATTTTGACCTTTTTCCCATAGTGAAATCCTCGATACATAGCAGCGCACAAAAATTGGCCGCACTTACAGAGCCTTAATGGCTTTTACCACTAGATGGCTGAAGGCAACACCTTCAACAGGATAATGAACCTGTCTTGCTACCAGAGCCAAACATGCCTTGGGTTATCCTGGAGTTAGCCATTACCGTTAGAGTTAGCATTGTGAATTTAAAAGCAAGATATTCCTTAATAAAAAAAATAAAAAAGGTCAGTTTTCAGATACTTTTGTGCCTTTTTCCTTTTTTTTTTTATTATTGACTGTTGTTACCTTCTCAGAAAGCAATAGAAACTTTCCAGCTACTAGGGTTTGTAGCAAGTCATTAAAGTATTTCATCATCTATGCTACTGCAAAGATTTCTGGCAAATTACTTCCAGTTTGGCCTAAAACTAGAAATCACCCTGAAAAAATGAATGTGCAATTTTCATCCTCTATTATTTAACATTACTTGTACTTACTAGGCTTCTGGCAAAGCAATCTAATAACATTCTAGCAACTGCATGGGAGCATCTGCAAGCGAGCAGCACAATTAACAATCTCCAGGTTGTTGTATATCACACTTAGTTGAAAAAGTGGAAAACCTCCATAACTTTGTTTGACAAAATGCACTATTGTAATTTACTTTGCCTCTGTGGCAAGCTTCCTGCTCAGTTTTTCTATTTGTTCCTGTGATCTTGGCTCAAAGCTCCAGATTTCTCTTTCAAAGAAGCACGAGCTGTTTGAGAATGACCTCCCATGTGAATGAGCATGTTCTGCCAGGCACACACATTCTTTAGCACGTTTCAGCTCAAGCCTGTTCTCTTTGGGACACAAAATGAGAAAGGTCAACAGTCTTCACACTGTTTTTATAGACATAGATAGCCAACATGTGCTCCAGCAGTTCGACTTGTGTCACGTCTGGTTTATAGCATTTAAATTAACAATCCAGCCCGTAGTTTAGGAAATTAAAATATCATTCAAGACAAATCAATAAGAAATAGAGAGAAATTCACTTCTAGCATTATGACACATTAAAGTTTCTCCTTTCAACCCTGTGTATAGTACACATCTCAACAGGACATAGTAACCACATTGTGAGCACAACCTAGGTCTGGAGTTATGTGCACAAAAAAGAACAAGGCCATTTCATAAAATACATGTTTAGCTACTCCTGTGCATATCTGCAAAAGGCAAAATACTCTATAAAGTACTGTGAACCCAGCTTCAAGTAGTTTCAGCTGGGATCCGGGAATCTTTAAAGGTGAGAATGCAGGATTCAGCATAGACACATCTTTAATGTATCAACACATGGACGCTACATCTAAATCCCCAAATTGCTCGGAGTTTTTCAAATGGCTTGTCCAGTTGTTGTTGTGAATCATCGTGACACTGGAGGATAAAACAAAAGTGAGTGACCCCACAGACTTTCAGGGAGAATGAGGAAGCTCACAGTTTTAAACAAGCTCTTTCCCCCCTTTTTCTGCCTCTTCATCAAGGGCTTGGTAAAAGATTTTATTTCAGTATTTGTTTTGAAATATTGAATATTTCTTTTCAGTAAATAGGTTACTGAAAAATTGTTTGCAAAGCTGTTGCTTCTTCCTGGTGCCTGACAAGAAAAACCTTTTTTTTTGCCTTGCTTTGGAATTTTGCAGTTCCATGCTCCAAAAAAAAAGAGGTAAAAATTTGCTTTGTGCTTAAGGTTACATCAAATTCTACTGGATTCAGTAGATGGATGCCACAGAAGTGAGAATCAGATCATCATTTTTAAGACATATTGCATTACAGACATGCATTTAATGGCACAACTGATATTTTAAGCACATCATTTATTTCTGAAGATGATACTGTATCCTTAAGAGCAGTATTTGGTCACCTCTGAAAAGATGGGGAAAACAAAATCTTTCAGATTTAATCTGTATGATCATATGAATTCAAAGTAACATATACCAGGATTATTTTCCAAAATGAATCATGAATTATGCATATATCATTTACAAGCTCTGCGTTCATGACCCTTGAGAAAGACCAAACCCATCTAGCAGTATACCAGCAGTGAAGATAAGGTCAAAAGTGGAATTGAAATAATTTGTATTTTTAAATCACTGGTATGTACCACTGATGATAATTTCAGTCTTGTTTGGACAGACTAAAACGTATAGAAATGTATATCACCGTGTTGCCTTTGCAGTCCTCTAAAGGGATTATACTCTAATTAGACACTATACTAAGGTTTAACGAGGAAATTTTTGAGGTTAGCGATATCGCGATAAGAAAAGCTAAGCTAAGAACCACACCTGTAATTCTTCATCTCTTTTCAATTAACTTGCTGGAATAGTTTAGTCAGGAACTTGTAAAAATTAACTATTTACAGAAACAAAAGGGTGGGTAAGGACTCAGTCCTTTAGCCTCCGTGCAAGCAAAAAAAAACCCAAAAGAAAACTCTTCTCAGGCAGTAAGAATTGTGTTTAAACACAAGATCTGGGGATTAAACCATAAGCTTTCTGCTCTATGTGAAGAACTGCAGGCACCTGCAGCATCCTCTATCCTACACTGTCATCCCAGTCCCACAGGAATTCTTAGCGTTTTTCAGAACTGCATTTTTTACTGGGTGATTTTTGACTGGATCTCTATTCTTCAGGTCAATATGTGAACATTTAGCAGTGGTATCTGGATGGGAATTTGCTGCATCACACCTTATTTCACTTGCCACTGATGCCAGTGGAAAGACCTCACAGGGATTTCACTGGAGTGTGAATTAGGTCATTTATGAAAGGGGTCAGGCTGTGACATGTATTTGTTATAGAAATAATTATTGATAACAATTCTGATGGTGTATATTAATGTGTTTTTTCTTCCAGAAGTGCTGTAATCTACTAGGGCTAAATAACTTGTGTCATAACATATAATAAATAATAAAACATATAAAGTTTAAAAAGCTGACAAGTCTGTATATATTTTGTAACACTGATGACATTAGCTTTCTTAGTGCCTCACGTGAACCCAAAGCAGCTGAGCTTGAGTCAGTAACAGCCAGATATAACATGTGATAGACATAAAATTTATGATTTAGATGGCTACAGCAGCAGCCCAGTCACTGTAGCATTTCACTATACTATTGCTGTTTTGCATATTTTACCCAATTAAGGACTAATTAATTCTCCTCCACTATGATTCTACACCCAGGAATATTTCATTCTTCCTTTAAATCCATTTTTTGTGTGAGATAATAAATTATCTTTCCCAAATCAATCATCATTTACTTATAAAATGCTATGATTTTTCTAATAATTAATGCTGCTACTTAGTAGCCAGAGCATCAAAACCATGACAGTGCTGAGCTTTCAAAATAAAAGGGACAATGCTCCTCATAGGTAGTGTGCAAATGAACAAAGCATCCTTGCCCTGCAGATTTCCAGTCTTAAATTCTATCCCAGAAAAGGGCTCAGTACCTTTCTAGAAGGCTGGAGCTATGGAATCCTATCCCTTTGCACCCCTGCTAAATGATTTCCTATGCCTGCTGCCTGTCAGAAGAATCTATTAGCACAGATTTCCTTTGAGCTTCTGCAATGGCACACCAGAGCCGTGAAACCCTGGGAAGACTCGCTTATGTAACTGTGCAGCTTTGCTTCCATTGGGAAAAATCCTATTGGCAGCACAATGGTAGGCAAGATGCTGCACTGAAACCTGTGCTGAAAGCCCCCTCCCTCAGTACCTACCGCTATTCGGAAATCAGCTCTGTGCTATGATGTTCATTGGCAGCATTGCACTTACCTATCGTTTACACATAATTTATTTTCTCTTTTAGTACTTTGTGGCTCTTTTACAATTTTGAAAGGAAATATCAAAATTCCACCAGGATTATTGGTTATGGGAATTTCAGTATTAAAAAAAATAATCCTTGTATAAATGCGCTTTGCTGCTGTAAAACTTCATCAACCCTCCACGAGAGGGCAACATCAGAAAAAATAGTGAGAGAAATCCAGGGAGCAGCTGCATTTAGGGCACTGCAGCTACAACACCGTTTCCATTAGGAAATCTTACTTTTAAATACTCTGTTTACCTTTTGTGACCAACGAAGCAAGTGAAAGAAGGATTTAATTAGAACACAGGTTATTCATTATTTTTTTTTTTAATTAAAAATACATATAAACATTAGGATTCACATGAAGCCTAAGATAAATGTAACGGTTGTGACTTAGAAAGAAATAGTACATTTTGCATTTTCAGTCTACTTCAGAGTGATTAAGGTGCGAAAATAATTACTAGACCCGCAAAGAAAAATAATTCTGTTCAGGATACACTCAGCTCATTCCAGTCCTGAAACACTGACACAAGTCTAAACGCTATGCTGGCCTACACAGAGGCATGAAAGCAGATCATACAGAAGAGATGGGAAATATTAAATGTTTAAGAGAACGCAGTCACTAATGGATGCCTAATACGATACAAAGTGGTGCAAGTGAAAGTAAAGATGGCTATAGAGAGAAATATACCTTTAGAATAGATGTTATCTATTTATAGCAAGAGCTGTGCCATGTGCAGAAAGGGGCACGAAGGCCCCGTTCTCTCTCCGCTCTTGCCCCGACGTGCGGCAAACAGCTCCAAGGAGCGGGGCGACTGCGAAGGGACTCCAATAGGACCCTGCGGGCTGTGGCGCTGTCCGCGGTGCTGAACGGGCCCAAGTGCCCTGAGGGTGCCGCGGTGGGAGCAGCGCAGCGCAGCGCAGCGCGGACGGCAGTGCGGACTAGCCAAGGCTCCTCGCCGTCTCGGGTTTAGCCAGCGGGCTTTCTCCCTACGGCGGAAAAGCTCACCCATCCCCCTCCAGCCTCAAGCGCCATCCCGAGATCGCATTGAAACGCTCCCGCAAAGGGACCTCCGTCCCCTTCCAGCGGGGCTCCCTCCACTGCCTCCACCCGCCCGAGGAAGACTTTCTGACCGTGCGTGGCAACTCGGAGCTGCCAGGAAAGCCGGGGGCTGCCTGCGGCGTGCTCGGGCTGCCGCTCGTCGCCGCACACAGGCGCGCTCCCTCGCCCTCGCCCCCCCCCTCCCGCCCCTCGGCTCTGCACGCAGCCTCTCCGCTCCCTCTCACACACACACGGGCGCGCACGCTTCCTCTCACTCTCCCTTTCCCCGGAGGTGCACTGAGAGCCGTTTAATGAGGGGGGAAAGTTGAGAGATTAAACCAATATGAACCACCGTTGCTCGTAGCAGTGCCCAATCCAGAGCAGAGCAGAGTCCAGCGAGCACCCCCGCAGGAATGGAGTCGGTAAAACAAAGGATTTTGACCCCTGGCAAGGAGGGACTGAAGAATTTTGCTGGCAAATCGCTTGGTCAACTCTACAGGTAAGGCTGCGATCTCTTATAGGGTTCTAACTCCTAGAAATAATGGGAAGCTTTTCCCCACCGCCAGCTGCTGAAGGAGGTCGGATGCTTTGGGGAGGTTCGTGGCGGCAGGGCTGGGAGCCGTTGAGATACTGCTGATCTAATCTGGATCCTGCAAACTACTGCTGAAGCTTCTCAATATGGCAGCCTCGTAACTTCTCTATCTGATTCGTAGATAGTGTCAGTAAATATGAAGGGAAAGATTACCCCATCTCTCTCCCACAAAACCAGGATCCCATCTTGAAATCGTAAGCAGGGGAGAGCAGCTCCCGGTATTCTGGTTCTGTGTTAATTTTGCAATGCAGTCACAGGATCTTTTCCACTGCCCTTACCAATCGTTAACTAATAATGATAGTGATAATCTTTCCTGGTTTCTATTAGTCTTCTCCCTTGTGTAATTCGTCGTCAAAGGAAGATAAACATGGAGATGTATAAATAATTGATATCCGAACGATTTTTCTTCTCCTGAAGCTGAAACATATAGAGGGATGCGTTTAATTATTTATCCGTGTGCCTTGACAATCATACACTTCTATTATAATAGCACAACTGCAATTGCTAAACCCAAAAGTATCCCTCAACAGTACGTTTGTGTGTGTACAGAACATTTCTGACGCCTCCGAGCCCTGTGAGCAGATAACCGACCCCAAATTCTCGCACACCTGTGTATGAAGTGCCTGAAGTTGACACACGGTGCTTGATCCAGTCTGGCCACCTGAGTGACCTCCAGGACGTTTGAGAATAGTCTGTGAAATTCCAGTGTATTTTTGATTGTTGCCTCTGCTACAGAGTACGCCGAAATTTGAGGATATTTTTTCCCCACGAATTACAGAGGGAAGGGAACTGCGGATTTATCTGCCTAGGGCAGGTCACGTAAAAGTCTTTTCTCCCTACCTATGCGGCAGTGCCGGGCATAGGCACAGGGCTGTGCCACAGCATGAGTCACAACTGCTGCTGCCATTTGCAGGCATGGGGAACACATCAGTGAGGTGCTAAAGGCAAAATGAAGATTGTCATCTGAGTAGGAAGGGGGCGATTTTGAAAAGCCAAAGGCAAAAGCAAAGCCATCAACGCCGCAGTGCATATTCTGCAGGGTTTGTTCATATTTGAGTCGTTTTCAATGGTCAGAAAATTAAATAAAGACAAAAAAGAAAATCCCTAATAATATAAATATATAAATAAAAAATATAAATATAACGAAGAAAATAAAGCTCTTACAGCCCGAAAAGACCCAACAACATACAAAACGGTCATATCTGGTGCTCTTTAAGAGCAGATCGAATAATGGAGAAACGATGTTTGCATTTTCCAGCAGAACTCCGTTTGAACTCCCCCCTTGATGAACAAATGTACGATCTATAAATCTTTTTTATCTCGCGGGGCTCAATTACTTTTCTTCTGAATTTTAGAATTGCAGTCGTTTTCGTTCCCTTACACACTGATTCCTGGTGTCTGTCGGAAGACAAGAAGCCGGTTCAGGGGGAAAACGCTTCTGCATCGTCTTTAATTCGAACAAACGAATTCTGAACATAAACCCAAGGTGATATATTTTGTCCACACCTTTAAGACACTTCTTCATGCTGCGATCTTTAAACATGGGAAGAAATCTCCCAGCAACGAAAAATCAGGTTAATTTCAACCGAGTAACTTGGAGAAAATACGGGAATTTTCTCCAAAACCGAGAAGCATTTGAGCCTCATTCTGCTAATTGTTAGTGCCCATTAGCCGGATGAATTAACCTCAAAGGGATGCTCCTTGGAGGAGTATTTCCGACGTGAGGAAACACTCCTGAGGGCAGCGGTAGGACAGCCCAAAGGCTCGGGAATGCTCATATCAAGGCGATGGGGCTTGAGGGCAAGCGGACCGTTTCCCCGTCTTTTAATTATCTCGGTGGCTACAAAAGATGAAGAGGTTTAGAATGAGACACTTGCTCGACGGATCCGATCTTGTTTACTGCCGACACAGCATTTGAAAAGCTTTTCCATCAAAGAAGAAATATATTGAAATGTTCTGAATCCCCTTTCGTGAGTGCCAGGGGGTGGTTTAGGGTTTTGGTTTTTTTTCGGCGTTTTTCTGATGATTGCAAATTGCTGCAAATAACCCTTCCACTTCAGATTCCTGCACGCTGTTCTCCAGGAGATTAGAAGATAGGAAAAGGAAAAACGGGAATAGGGCGGGGGGATGAGGGGGACACGACGACGAAATGAAATCTAGATTAAAGCTGATCTGGAGAGGTTAAACCGGCTGAGGTATCTGCTCACAATGTGAAGCTGTGAGCGACTGCGATCTTTTGGAAAGCCTTCTCTGAGGCCGCTCGTTTTCTTCCCCTGCATGTGACAGCCATTTTGCAAATCTAAAATAAGTAGCAATCCCTCCCCCCTCCTTTTTTTTTTGTTATTATTTCTTTTGTTCCCAGACCTGAAGCGAGATGCACACCAAGATCATTCCCCTTTGGTGCTCCTAATACAGCACGGAGGGAATAAAACCTCCTCCAAAGGTCTGTCTGGCTTTCCATGATGTGGCTTTTGGGCTACCCAACATGGCGCCTCCGCAGTGGTTACAGATGATGTCTTCTTAACGCCTCCTACATGTTTAAGGAGAAGTCTTTAATGATAGATGAGCGGTCTCCAGCCTGGGCTCCTCCCCGGGCTCCTGCGGTGGGGTGGCGGGAGGAGCTGACCATGACTAATCCTGACTCCCACAGGTCTAAAGAACAGTTGAAGGTGAACGGAAAACGAGGAATAAATCCTCAACTCAACCCCAAGGGAGCCGAGGGGCGGGCAGCGGAGGGTTAAGCCCTGGTGGTCGGGCGGCTGGGGCTTGACTTTCTTCTGGTGTCGGGCAGGGTCCTAGAGAAGAGGCAGAAGACAGGGGACACCATCGAGCTGACGGAAGATGGGAAGCCCGTGGAAATGCCCGAGAAGAAAGCCCCATTGTGCGACTGTACCTGCTTCGGGTTGCCCCGGAGGTACATTATTGCCATCATGAGCGGACTGGGATTCTGCATTTCCTTCGGGATCCGATGTAACTTGGGAGTGGCCATCGTGGATATGGTCAATAACAGCACCATACATCGAGGAGGAAAAATTATCAAAGAGGTGGGAACCCTTCCCTCGCAGATCCCACCTCCTCGCAGCACGGCCTCGGTCGGGTACCCTGAGGTGTCCCCGGCCCCCAAAGGGCGGCCCCGCGCGCACCTCCCACCCCTTTCCAGGGCGGAATTTGTAAAGAAGCAGCAATTTCTTCCCATTATTCCTAGTTTTCCTTTCCGCTTCCCAGCCCCGTTTTGCGGTACTAATTTGCGGACACATTTATTTTTCTTTTGCCCTTATCCCGCAGACACGTCGTCCAACAAGCAAAGGGGCCGGGGGAGAGCAGGGCGCCGGGTGAGCTGGTACCAGGGGATGGGCTATAGAAGGGACAGGGAGGGGAATGTTGTGTAGGAGAGCGTTTGCTTTGATAAAGACCCGTTATCCCTTTCTAAAGCAAGTTACAGATTAGAGAGAAAACGGAGTTGCTAAATACAGGTGAAGTTTCAACACACAAATCCAGAGCAAAGCCCTAGAGCATGGGGTGGGGATGCTCGCAACAGAAGCCGAGTCCCTCTGGTCCTGTGTTTCCCCGGGGCTCCCCGGCTCGGGGCACACGGGGATCCGGACACTCCATGTGTCGCAGGGAGGCCCGGTGCTCTTGTTGTTCCTATTGTTAATTAGGTTTGTAGCTGATGTAGGTGGTGTAGTTTCTGGGCTAAAGCAGAGCCAGCAGCGCGCTGTGCCACCGCCGCTGTTAGGCAGACAGCCCTCCCCGACTGCCCGGTATAAAGGTACTACGGGTGGATGCTTTAATCCGGCATGATTACAGTCCTCCTTTTCTCTTTCTCTCCTCTGCCGGTCCGTTGCGCTGGAAGAAAGCAAAGTTTAATTGGGATCCGGAAACAGTTGGCATGATCCACGGCTCTTTTTTCTGGGGATACATCATCACCCAAATCCCCGGCGGGTATATCTCGTCCCGGTTGGCAGCTAACAGGTAACGGCGGCCTCAGCACTCCCCGGGGACGAGGAGGGGGGTCAGAGCGGGGCAGGGCAAGTCCCCCAAGGCAGGAACACGAGTGAATTCTAGACTTACGGACGTGCCAATGCCTTGATCACCGACCTTCAGACCCTCTTGTTGGCTTCTTTTTCGTTTAAGCAGTCGTTTAAGGAGGTTGTGGCAATGACAATCAAATATTCAGAGGCAAATTCAATGATTATTTCGTCAAAGATTGAGTTACTTTTTTTTTTTCCTCACGATTGAAGGGCAGAATTTTCAGAATTCTGTTTTATTTTAACGAAAAAGAAAACCATCGGAGGGAAATTTTCCATTCACGCACAAATGAATTTAGAATGGTAGGAAAAAAAAAATCAACACGTTTCAATGAGGCTTCCACAATGAAAAGGAAGTGCAGATGGTGCGGGGACTTAAGGACTCGTTTCTATGGTGTCTGGCAATTTCTCAAGCACCCAGGGTGCGATTCTACCTGTTAATTAGATCCTCTGAGTATTCAAGACACATGAGGCTTTCACATCCACGCTTAATGCCACGAGCTCATCGTTTGCAGAAGTAGCCCAGGCCCTAATGCTACTCTTCAAGGCAGTTGCTGAGCGCAAATGGATACTAAAATCAGCAAGATACACCTTTAACTCTGCTTAGGAGTGTGCAAAATGAGGGGTAGGTCTTGTGTTGTCTAGGCTCACCTGTGTTTGAGAAAAGGGTGGGGGGAGAGGGGAGCTGCAGCAAAAAATGCTCTCCCCAAGGTAAATACCCTTTAGACAGAGAGCCTCATTAAAAATTATGAGTGTTTACTAATGGAGAGATGCTCTGTGAGATAACCCTAATATCCCTCCTTTTATGGCAAATAAACCCAAACGCAACATTAATTAATCTGGGGTATCTATTGCTTACCTGTTTACAAGTGCCACCTTTCTGACCCTGGCTCAGAAATGCAAAAGCTTCTCTCCAATGACAGTTATCAGCCACCTAAAGAGTTCTTTCCCTTTTCTTCTTTTTGAGCAGTTTTGCATCTTTACACAATAAAAGAGTAAAGGAGTCTGTAACTCCTCAGGATTAATTAGTGCTTTGCTCATGTAAATAGTGCAGAATTAGAATCAGAGAATCCCAAATCTGCCTTCACTCACCCAGCAATGTCACTGAGGTCATCTGAGTCAACCCAAGTGTACTGTGATGCAACCTCCAGGATTTGCAGAACAATTCCCAGGAAAACTCAGTAACAGAAACACAGCCTGGCATACAAATGAGACAGATTTTCCTCTTCACAGACATTTACACTCACAACACTAAATGAGGACTAGTTCCAGTTATTAACCTGGTGTATTTTTACTCAGCAATTTTCTCATATTAGTGGTTAGTTATTATTATGGTGGAAGCCTCTGAGACAACTCCAACACAAGGTAAATGACTTTGTAAAGCACAGATTTAATTAAAGGAATGAGCAATGGCATACATACTAGTAATTGCAAGTAGTAAAATATGGATAGTCACTGTAATTTATATTTAGTTTGCAGATAAAAATGGCAGAGAAGAGAGTTCTGGGTCATCAGAGGTAGTGGTTGAAATAATAAGAGCACTGAGGAGGCCAAACCTTCAGTTAGTTCCTGAATGCTACAAATAGATTTTGACATCTGTATGTTCAACTTGAACAGAATGACTATAGGGTAAATCAGCACCCAAAATAGGATGCCAAGTCATCAGGTCCATACCCTTTCCAAGAAACTGCGTGAAAAAGTCAGATTCATAAGGGAATGTAGTAAGAGGACAAGGGGTAATGGGTTCAAACTTAAACAGATGAAGTTTAGATTGGATCTGAGGAAGAAAATCTTTACTGTAAGGGTGGTGAGGCACTGGAATGGGTTGCCCAAGGAAGT
>JASSUY010030862.1:13868-24479 GCA_032466535.1 Forpus xanthops | reverse complement strand
TGTCCCTGCCCATGGCAGGGGGATTGGAACTAGATGATCTTAAGGTCCTTTCCAAACCTAACTATTCTATGATTCTAAGTGCATACACATGCCTCAAGGCCAAGAGCACCAGAGGAACATGACCTACTCTAAAAGCCTCTACTGAGACATGTTTAGTGCTCTAGCTGCAACAGGTCCCTTCACACTGTAGTGCATGGCAGCCAAGGACTTCTTCGTATTTTTGCAAACCTCATTTAATATCTTGGTGGTGTCAGTGGTTTCTTCTGCATTCAGAGCAAGTTTGAATTGATACAGAAAAAACCAAATTTCAGATGTGCTCTACATAAAAAAGAATAGATCCTAGAAGAGCATCACCAGCCACAATATGATCTGTGAGAAACTCAGCCTTGAGCTCAAGAAAAAGGGAGATTTTTAAGATATTAATTCCAACAAGGGAAGGAGATAGCAGTGTACATGGAAAATGCAGGAAGAATGAAAAACTGATTCCAAGATGCTTAAAGGAAGGAAACTGGGAGGAAGGTTTAGGTGCACTTTGTCAGCTTAATTTGTTATTGACAGGGAATTGCTGAGTGTATGGCACCAAGTTTGCTTGACATTAAGATTCAGTCTAGCAATCAATTATAGAGATTGGGTTGATGTAATTTGATAGTTTTACTAAGGTATACAATACAGAAAAAATGACCCTCATGTGGTATCAAGTAAGCCTTTCTACACAACAAGGAACTAATTTCGACCTGGGCTGAAACCCTTTATTTTGATTCTTCCCATTTTAAAATGCTTAGTGCCAATCAAGAATTAGAAACCCTGACCTCTGAACTCTCTAATGTATTTTTCTTCAATTGAGTCTGTTGGTGGGAAGCATTTACTGCTATCTTTTGCTAATTGTGGATTTCAAGGCTGCTGCTGCATGATTACTCTGCTCAGCCTTAACCCATTGCTCTTATCATGCATAGCTCCATTTCTGACAGAACCGATTTAGTGACTTATGGATCTAAAAGTAGTAAATGAAGTTTCTCAGGAATTTGCACTTGATAGTTTTGGTATCAATTTATCTCATGCTGTATCACTGAGAATTTTCTGTTATAGAGTATTTTCAGCCCAAAATAAAATAAAATGCTTCATATAGAAGACATGTGTTTACACTGCTATAGCACCAAGAAGGTGAAAAAAAATGTTCAAAAATTCCAGAGAACAGTCAGAAACAACACTTTTCCCAAGCACTTACCTCTCAGGTGGTCAATAGAAGTTGGGTTAATACGTTACAAAGGTCAGTGCTCCTGAATACTTTCAACCTTTATTGACTTCTGTAGGAACAGAGAACCTTCAGTACATTGCAAGACAACACCATCTTCCAAAAGACATGGATTGGGTGCCCACTCATTTGCAATCAGTGAAGCTTTAAACTTGCATCCTTTGAGTAGTGCGTGAAAATAGAAGAGGATTCCCTTTTGGCACAAGAGGCTGGAGACCTCTCCTCCCAGAGGAGGATCTGCCTCTGGAAGATGTTCTACACAACCAACCACAGCAGGCTGGGGGAATGAAGGGAGCGTGATGTGGAGTCCCATGGGTACAGTCTGTTACAACAGCTATCCCTTTACTTGGGGCTAAGTTCCCAAAGAACAATGAACAATTAACCCTGTCATTGATTAATCATGACATGAAGATAGCAGAGAGTATTGAGTAGGCACTAGTAGTTTAGAGAGGATCTTGCCACATGGACACCCAGGCTGGCAACTCATCTAGGTTACTTCTCCTATCTGAACATACATACAGCCTCACACTAAACAAAGCTACTGGACACTGGGAGTAGAATTCATGGTCCCTGCAGAGACCTTTACATAACTACCTTTATTGCAAGAAAATCATCCACGATTCAGAGGTTTGGAGACTGCAGGAGGAAGGATAGCCAAGCAGATTCCAGAGACAAATCCAAAATAATATAAAGGTCGATTGATCACAACCCTTTCTGATTAGTAATAGCAAAGCTTTCTTTCCAAAAATTGAATAAAATCAGATTTTTGATTTTTTTTTTTGAGATTACTGAGGGTTCGGTGCTATGTTTTTCACTAAATCACAGTGGATTTTGACTAGTGTCAGCAGGGTTTTCAGGAGAAAGGAACTGAGCTGCTTTTGCATTATTTAAAAGTATTTTTCCTTGAAGAATACAGAAAACATGAACATTAGAGTGTGATGCCCTACACCATGTATCCACACTCTTCAATCGGCAAGGCTATTACTCATAATGGCAGTTAATACCATTAAAAGCACATAGATCTCATTTGAATGCTTTGTAATGACAGGTTTCAATATCAGCATTACAGAAGCTCCCACCAGAGGGGTTGTCATCATATGATTACAATGCACTGTGAACAGAAAGGGTATGAAGTGCTAACAGTCCTCCAACCCCACCTCATCTGAATTTCCACTTGGTCTATGAAAAGAAATTTTGGTAGGGCTAATCAGAATTCATACAATCTTTACAAATTTTTTAAAACAGTCATCATTCTCAGTGACTGAAATCTTAATTAAGGAGAAATTTGGGGGTTGGTGGCTCTTCACCTCTATAATTCAAATTTTGATTTAAATGAAATGCATTTAAACATCCGTGGCCAAGATGTTGAAATGTTCTGCAACAATGTTATGAATGCAGTATTCTGGTAAGAAATTCAGAAATGTCATCTAATAATTACGTTTTTTTGTAGTGTTTAACAACTATATTATGAATGGATTTTGCTGTTCTGATGCTTTGAAAATAGCAAACTGGAAGCTGGTGCAGTTTTTCTTTGACCTTGAGCTCATCTAGGAAGATTGATAGTATTTATCTAAGTTACAAAGCACTTCAAACCTCAGGTGTATTGTGTAGCCTCCAGAATATGCATACCTCTGCCTATATATTGTATGAGGACCCCAAGTTACCTGGGGTATTGGCCAGGTCATCCCATGGTGTGATGAAACCCATTCTTTTTTGATACTATTATGATACTGCTGAGAAGCCCTTAAACAAACCCTGCTGTGAGCTTCACATTTTATCAGCCATTTCTGGAGTATGTATAAATGCTCATAAACTTGTGGGTACAAAAAGGATGAGACAATCAGGTGATACACAAAATATCATTCAATAGACTGAATTGCTTGATAAATATGACTCAAGTGCAAAGTAACACCAAAGAGGGGGCAACAACCCTGGGAAAGCTGAGTGGGATCTTAACTGCTAGGCCAAGAAACCCATCATGAGCTTCCAACATAATGCTGGACTAAGGAAGTCACTATAATCCTTTTATATTATTCTGTGTTTAGTGTAGTGAGCGTATTTAGGTCAAGGACACTGGCTCGGGATTGTGGTGGGTATTTTGGGTGCACACATTAACATCAGTGTTGAAAAATCAGGATTTATTTAGAGATTTGCAGTTACTTAAATGATGATAGCATATAATGGCACATAGTGAAAGAAACAGCAAGAACTATATATTCAGGATATCAGTATATAAAGAAGAATGTTAGGAGGTAATCTGATTACAATGTATGCCACTGGAAAAATCACTGAGAATAATGTGTGCTTTAGTCCTATGGGAAGATATAACAAGAACCAGTAAATTACAGCCATAAATACTAACAATAATGACAAGGCACTGCTGGTCCAAACAGAGAAATTATGTTAGATTCTTCTTCTTTGGGTGATAAGTTCCTACATTGGAATTTCTATTTTAGCTGTTATGTTTTCAGTACAAGGATAATTAAGCAAAATATAAAAGGTAATCAAGTGAGACATAATGGTTAATACCATAGTGAATGTCAGGCTAGATGGTCTTAAAGCCAAGCACTTGTTCTGCTTTTAATCTAGAAACAGAATAATTTTATTAAATTAGTCTTTTCTATTTCACATTCATGTGATGCAAAGCTGCATCTGCCTGTGAATAAAGTCCCTGCTGTGTTGTCACCCATACATGGGAAGGTGTGAGACTGTATTGTTTTTTACCACCACATCTCAGGAGAATTTAAATATTGTTATTTTTTAACTGCTGATACCCTCTTTAAAAATTCTTTCAAAACCACACTGGAAATCTGAAATAAACCCCTTGTTCTATCAAAAACATTTCCAAAATGCTGTGGCAGTATTTCCTCACTGATTTCCTAAGTGAACAGTTTAAATACTTACTGTAAAAATCAGGATTCTCTGAAATGAATGGGGCATCACTAGATAACACAGGATAGGGAATTAATTCCCAGGTTTGCAGTTATATATTTAAAATAGAAATGCAGGTTTGGACTGCACGTGCCAAATAATGTTTCATAAATAGATCTGTACTAATCATAAACTGGGTTTTTTTTTTGGTAAAACAAAACTGAGTGACCACTTTAGCTCATTTGTGTATATGCAAACAGAACTTTCTTACACAAAGAAATACAAAAGGCAAAATAGAATGGTAGTATTTAAGTAATTAAAGTCTCCCTATAATTCCATGATAATGACACATATTTCTAATTATCTGTTAAACTGCAGTGGCACTATTGCATTAAAATCATTACTACACAGCTACCCTAAATGTCTCTACAATGCAATTACCTCTCATCTATGTTGAGCTCTTCATCATTGTCACGTTCTCACCTGAATAAAAATATATAAATCAACCTTTCACTTCAAATTCATTTTTGTTTTTAAAGGGCCATTCATCTTGTTATTAAGGACTAAATCCTTCTTTCCAGCAAGTAATCTGATAGGATTACTTGCATGAGTAAGATGGATGATATTTCGGACAACCGTGTGCCAGTGCATCTCATCTCAGAGACCCAAAGATTTTCACTGAAACTGTGTCATTAGTGTGTCAGTGAAATCAGTTTAAATCCCAAAGCCAGCCTTAATGACAACAAGCATAAAAACATGCAAGATGAAGTACTGGTTTAGAAACACTAGGAGAATGATTTCCTAGAACCTGGTATCTTCACTGCATTCTGCTTCAAAGAGAAATAATTTCCCCCCCTTTAACAGGTATACATATCATGCAGTTTTCTGATTTTCAAACAACGTATAATTCTCAGCAGAACCAGGGAATTTGGGGATGGGTAGACATGAGCCAACTTATGAACTCCTGAAGACATAAATTGACCTTGCACTGTAAGAGAGAACCCCTGAAGATGTACTTGCCGAGCCCACTTTTCACAGTCAGTTCAAAATCCTGCAGATGAAACTGGGTGCTGTTGTGGGGTTCCTTTGTTTCCAGCAAATAAATCAATATTGCACACTCCTCTCCCCCAGATGATTCTGTCACCCTACTGCATTGCAGGGCCTCGTAAGCACCAGTCAGTGCAAGAAGGGTACCGGGGGAGAGTCCAGCGTGGCTGGTACCGCTGTTCTCTGCCATATGGCTCAGGCTCCCTCTATTTTTCTGTCATGAATGATGAAGCTGTTTTCACAATTTAATGATGCAACAAGGGATTTGGATAAGGGTTTTGGTTGATAAAAGGGGGCCTCAGATGTGTGACAAAAATTAATAATGTATCCTAGCCCTTATTATACTGGATTAGATGGCGGGAGGTCGGCTTTTACATATTAATGTTTCATGAAGGGCTTATAATAGGATTTTGTATGAAGAGCAGACACACATCCCCCTCCTCCCTTGTACACATATGAATGAAAATGACCTGTTTTATCACATTTAAAAAAAAAAACAAATAAAGCTGCTATATTACGGCTTCCGGCCACAGACTGTTATTAAAAAGGATCTCTCATGAAGCACGTTCAACCTAAGACTGGCACTTGGGAATAAGGGCTCCTCTCTAATGTCAAAGGTAGCTTATTCTCTCTGCTTTGCTGGGCAGCTGAGTTCATCAACCACTCTAATATTCATGGCATAATCCCAGCTTTGTTAGCCCTATGTCATTTTATGCAAATTAAAGGCCCAATTCAGAAAAAAAAATGCTACATTCTGTCTATCATTTCTGAAGCCACAAACTGTCAGGATGAGCATTCCACAGGAATATGCCTACAGTAGAAGGGTTATCAGAGTCATCAGGAAATTAGCCTATAATAGAGACAAGTCAGAATGACAATAAATGTCACAGAATAGCTGAAGAGTGCCTCCTCACACGAGGTTTATTTTTACTTAGTCCATATCAAATAATTAAGCACGAATAATCAGCAATAAATATAAATAATCAGTTGTAATCAGTATGATTGCTGACTAAAACTAGAGTAAGAGCAACATTATCAGGAGTTACAGAGGAGACGAGCAAGTGACATGTAGGTATAAATTTAGCAAACATCAGTATAGGTAACGCAAATATTCCACATGATGGGCTACTCACAGTTTGTAGTCAGGGATGTAATCACTGGTGCATGAGGAAACAGCTGAAAAAGTGCAAAAGACGTTATATTGCTGAGGAAAAAGAATCTTTCCATAAGTCAGGAAGAGCACTGCTTACAGTTACAGACATTGAAAGCAAGTAAACCATCTTTAACGGTGTTAAATTTTTAGCTCAAGCAAGAACGTTATACGCCCAAATGTTCTTTTCTCTGTTGCTGTGAAGCACCTGCACAACTCTCTGTTGACAAATATGGATGCTTGAAATTATTTAGGTATAGGATGGCGGTAATCCTCAAGATACTAAATGCAGACAACTGCATTTACTCTCAATGAGTTATTTCATAGAATCACAAATGGTTTGGGTTGGAAGTGACCTTAAAGCCCACACTTTCCACAAGACCAGGTTGCTCCAAGCCCCGTCCAACCTGGCCTTGAACACTGCCAGGGATGGGGCAGCCACAGCTTCTATGAGCAACCTGTGCCAGCGCCTCAGCACCCTCAGAGGGAAGATCTGCCTAAGATCTCATCTCAGCCTTCCTTCTGTCAGGTTAAAGCCATTCCTGCTTGTTCTGTTCCTATAGGCCCTTGTGAAAAGCCCCTATCCAGGCTTCTTGTAGCCCTTCAGGCACTGGAAGCTCCTCTAAGGTCTCCCTGGAGCCTTCTGTTCTCCAGGCTCAACAAGTCCATCTCTCTCAGCCTGCCTCCAGAGCTGAGCTGCTCCAGCCCTTGCAGCATCTCCATGGCCTCCTCTGGTCTTGCTCAAGGACTAAATACAAAAATTTTAGAACTAGTCCCTGTTTGTTCAGATATAACTAACTAGATAAGGATTATGTCTGAAATTTGGATTTATTTCTGCATTCCATCCTCCACTGATCCAAATCCTTTGAAATTAGTATCTGTAGAAAATTTGCTACGCAGTTTACAAAAAAATTACACCAGTTGCCTTCAGACCAAGCTGCTAAAGAAACTTCTCATTTCTTGAGATCATATTATCCATGATATGTCAATACTGTCAAATAACTTTGTTTGCAGTACTCTCCCAGGTCCCAAGCTTCTACGTAATCCCTACTGCATGTATGATATCTCATAACCAGAGCCCCTTTCTGAGGGGAAAAGACTAATCTTCTCTGAAACAAACCACACATATGCTTCTGACATTGTTAATTCCATGCACTCTATCCAACAGGTATCTTTAATTGTTTCTACCTGATTCGATATTTCACCCCAATACAGCATGTAAGCTGGATTTCATGCAATGAGATGCTGTTTAGGCTGGCTGCATGCACTAATGTCACAGTCACTTTGCTCTGAAGGAATATGCATTTGATTTGAGCAGTCCAGATACAGCCAGCTGGTAACACGTGGCCCATGCATCAGAAAACACTCCACAAAGCAGTACAGAAGTAGCTTGTGAGTCCAACACAGAGCAGGTGTCCTCCCGACCAGCACCTCAAAACGTTTTAAAGTTAAAATCACTGATGATTTCTTTGATCAGTGTGTTATATCTCTCTAAATGAACAGAGACAGTTGAATCACAGCCTAAGCCCTGTATCTTCATAAGGTAATTTGAAAAAGAGGATCTTGGTTTGAAACATGATCTAGCAGATGACATATTTAAATATCAAGCCATCTCAAAGCTGATGATCTATAAGAAACAAGTCAAGAGTTTTATCTAGACATATATAGATGTTATCACTGATACAATAAGTTATAAAACAAAACCCCAGGTTTGAGAGATTCGCCAGCTGAATTCAAATAGGAGATAGAGAGGAGCTGGTAAAGTGACCAAACGAATGAAGAATAAAGGAGACAAAGTGAAGAAGGCCTGTCTTGCTTAGTGATGCAAAGAATAGAAAAATAGGATTGCTATTGGGGTAAACTTCAGAGATTAAACCCATTAAAGTAAAACAGCATGGGTACAAGATACCTACTAGATGTTAGAAGTAACAAGCTGGAAAGTAGGGCAAATGCTAATTACTTCTGAGATGAAACTTGATCTGTTTATGAAAGGATGATGTAATGTGCTTGCTGGTAAGAGCAATGATCAGAATTTAATGACCCAAGAGTATTTTACACTTAGCATCAATTGCAGTGGTGATGTCACCCAACAGTGCCCAGGTTCTTCATCAAATACACAGTGACATATCAAAACCAGGTCTGTGAATAGGCAGTGGAAGGCGCAACCTGAAAACTTTTTAGGGTCTTGGTTTGACCTGTGTGTGCCAGTGGCATCAGTGGGACTTGGAGAAGGAAGAAGGCTAAAGGGTCTTGGTGTTACTGATACACAGTGACTTAGTCTTTCCATGGCGTTTCACTCTGGTGATAGATCCAGCCCTTATATGGTCTGTTTTGCTAAAAAACTTGTATTTTGGGATTTCTTTATCATCAAAGCTGGCAGATCAAACCACGGCAAATTCAGGTTATCAAATGTTCATGTTCTGTACCAAAGTCTTAGAAGGCCTCATCCCACCTGTTACTGGTAGAGAAACATGTTGTAAGAAGGGAAGGGTTATAGGGCTCCTCAACCCCTGATATTTTTATATCTATTCAGTCACTGCTCAATTCAAAGGAAAAATAAGTTAAAAAGGATGATCACAAATTGTCATTACTAGCAACCTTTGTAGAAATGATTCTGAAACACTGCTGCATGTCTACAGGCATTCCAGCTTGCACCTGCCCTGTTTCTCCCTAGACATTATGTTTTACTCAAAAAACAAAACAATTTAATCCAGAATTCAGCCTTGCTGTTCCCCTCAGACAAGAAATCCTACATGTTGTATAAAAATTAACATAATGAGTTCTGTTTCGTGGTGTTGGCCTTTTGCAGGAAGAGGTGTGTCAAAGACGAGTGACAGTAGTGAGAGTTAAAAAGAATAAATTTTAGAAATCTGACAGAACAGTCTAAAAAGTCACTTTGTGTGATCTGTGTTCAGCATTGAGCTGCTGCTCCTGCCCTGACAGTCACCAAATAAGCACTGCTCAAGAACAAATACCAAAGGATAGTCAAGATGCAGTTGTTTTTTTAGATACATCTGATAAGTTAAGGTACTTCATATGCTTAAGAGCAGACATAGCATTTGATTTATATAGTAGTTTCATTCTCGCAAAGTTAGACCAATTATTTAGAGAACAGAGACATAGGTAATTGTGGAATTAGGCAATTATATTAAAAGATTACATAAACAGAAATCCATGTGATTCAGACAGCTAAGGAACTGACTCCTTCCCCTATGCAAGCGAGGGATTTTCACTCCCAGTCACTGGGGTGAGAGGATGCTTCCAAGCAGGACTCCTTACATTTAGATCTCATATGTGTAAGCTAATACTTCACCCATCTGGCATTTAGAGTGTGCTGTGCATCTGCGCTCTCAGTGGTCCCAGCTCACTTTTTGAGCTGGCACTTCTTCCAGCTGAGTAACAGTATCTGTAAGGCAATTTTATGTAGAATACTCATGCAATATGAATTCCCTGGAAAAGGTAGATGAGAACAGTGGGGCTGCACAGATGCAGATTAGAAAACCAGAGATGAAAATAAATACGTTTTTTTCTCTTTAGTTTGTCCCCAAAGAGAAAAATGAGCCAGCTGGCTTGAAATCCAAAAAGATTAATTCCCTCTGCAATCTCATTCAATTCTAAGCATTTTTCCTGAACTGCCAGAGTCATTTCCTTCTTCTGCTCCCATCCCAAGCATCTCTTAGTCAAATATGATTTTGCTATTATTACTGCTTGTATTACAGGAGGACTAAGTCACAGCTCATGACCTTCGTATAATGCCAGCGTCAGTAAAACACTGAGGACCAGTGTTAGATTCAATCTGTCTTTCAGGTCCAAGTCTAGAAATAGAATAGATAAGCAAAGCATAATTCTTTGTTTCAGGGCTGCTTCTGGTCACTTATGGGGACCAGGATTTATCTTTTTTGTCTCTCCTAGACATACTAATATTGTATTTATTCATTTGTCTTCTTCTGTATATATGTATGTGTGTGTATATATATGTATTTAAATACAGATTTAACAAAAAAACCCAACTGTGTGTATATGTATATATGCATACAGTTTCTGATATTGAGTCAAAAAGGGATTTTCCCCCAAGTCTAGGGCTGGTAGAGGTATGTCAGGGCATTTCAGTGCCAGGGCCCGGAAAGATGGCTGTATCACTGGCCTGTCCTGCTCTATCACTGTGGCATGCTATGGTTTTCCCAGTTTACCTGCAATCTCCTAAGGCAGTGTGGTCTTGCAGCCCAGAAAGCCAACCGTATCCTGGGCTGCATCAAAAGGAGTGTGACCAGCAGATCGAGGGAGGTGATCC